>JAXCGZ010000157.1:82500-117500 GCA_037179515.1 Halocaridina rubra
CTCTCCATCTCTGTTTCTCCTTACAGCCTGATAAAGGCTGTTTTATTTTATCATTTTTAGCCCGTCCTGGTGTCATAATCATCTTGTACCCAAGAAACAACAGAAAATTTTATTTTATTTATTTATTTATTTTTAAAGGTGTTCCTACTTTGCGGAAATTCAACTATCGCGGCCAGTCCCAGAACCGAACTCCCGCGATAAAAAAGGGGTTACTGTATATATATATATATATATATATATATATATATATATATATATATATATATATATATATATATATATATATATATATATATATATATATATAAAATGTCATTGCATGACTGTAAGGTATATTTAATTTTGCTATCGGTAAAGAATTAATACAGAACAAATGTAGCTTTATAGTCTACCAGTTGTATTTTTATATAGACTCTGCATTACTTAAGGGTAAATGGAATACAAAATAATGATCCAATAACAGGAATCAAAGTCAAGTTTTCTAGTCATTTGCTAGTAACATATGGCCTCTTGGGAATAATTAACAAATATAAATATCTGTGTTTAATCTTGCAATTATTTATTACTCCATATTTCAGTCTGAACAGCTCAGTCACGGCTACCTCTTGGATGTTATTATTTTGTTGCCATTAGCTGTCATTTGGGCCTTTATTCCGAGTGATGGATTAGCCCTAGTCACTCAATGGTTCCTTAACCAAGTCATGAAGATTTTTCTTCAGTTACCTTATGCCAGGAACTTGGAGGAGGAAGCAGATTCTGTTGGTTTAAAACTTGCTGCCAAGGTAAGAATATATAGTCTCCCTCCATACTTTTTTTAGATAAGAATGCATTGACAAATTGAGATTATTTTTCTATATACAGTACTCTTAATTTTCTTCCATTTTGCAATTACAGTAATGCTTTTTATAATGGTGTGAATCTTACTTCTATTAAGAACGCATTCTCATTCTTTTTGTTATTTTAAGGGTGTATTGATATTTGTCTTGAATGTTAGTTTCATATGCAGACTATTACTTTTCTACCTAGTTCTGTTGCAAATATCAGTAAATGAATACCTGTCCTAGAGGGCTCACTTTAGGATTTTGGAAAATATTTCTCAAGGTAACTTCTTGCTTACAAGGGGCGCTGCTTTGTGAAGTGGCAGTCTCTTCACCTATGTTCTTTCAGTATACTTTAGCTCGATTGCTTTGTATTTTTTTTCGAAGCTTGATATAATGTTCCAATGTTTATAACTTATTTCAGTAACAGTAACTTGTAGGAATTCTGTTGTATTTTATGCCCTCCGCAAAATCTAGGAGAGTGGCCAGAACCACTAAAAGGAAAACAAAAAACAAAAGTAAATTGACATCTTCCCATATCTTTCTAGGGATGCCTCAACGTACTTTAATTTAAAATCAGTTTCCTTAATTAAGCCTTACGATTTCATAAGAACTTAGGGTTGATTGCAGTCTTATTGAACTAGCTTAATCCAACTCTTGCACAACTTTTAATTTCCTGAATGTCTAGGCTTGCCTTAAAATATACTTTTGCATATACTGGGTCATGTTCTTTACTTATAATGTTCATGAATTATGCCAGCACATGATTACTCAATAAAATTTATATTTTTTCTTTGGCTGATGCCCTTTGCTAGACTGTAGGAGGTAGGTTCATGCACTATAAACAACTTATTCCATAGTACTGTATTGTTATTATTTTTCCACTCCACATACTTGCATTTTGCCTTTATTAGTGTTTATGTCTTTAACATAATGCAAAATCTACGACTGTTACTTGTATTCAGTAGATGTTGAGTTGAAAATGCACTTACTTTTACCTTTTACAAAATTTCTCCCCTCCCACACCCCATAAGGCCTGTTTTGATGTACGTGAGGCTAGTGCATTTTGGGGTAAAATGTCCGTACTTGACAAATTGAAAGAAAGGAAAGGGGAAAGGAGTGAAGATCCCGCTTGGCTCTCTACACATCCATCTAATGTTGAACGGCAAGACAACATAAATGCCCAGATGGAAGAAGCTCTCTCCATTCGAAACTTTTGTCTAGTGAGTGGCTTAGATGTTTTATAACAGATACTCTGGAGATCGGATTTCTTTGTTTTACTTACTACCTAGAAGTATTTAATTATTTTTTGTGTGTCACTCTTTCCTGTAGAAGTACAAAGTGGTTATCTATGTAGATGACACAAATTTATTTAAGTCCACTCTATTGATTACCTTAGTTAATTATTATATTCTGCCTTCTATGAAAATTGTCAATAAAAATATAACACATTTAGAGTACTCTTAAAAACTGTTTGTTTTCTTGAGAATATGAATAGTACTCAGTTGATGAAAAGCTTATGATATTGTTGCTGTATATTTGTCGTGTAGTCTACTATACTTCTGTGTATTTAAAGTTATGCTTTGGTTTTGAGTTCACATCAACAAATCTATGAACCGATGCTTGTGCAGCATATTTTCAGTTAAATTTACAACATACTTATCTATCACCTCTTCCCATTTCATAATTCATAAGTATAAAGACACAACTGATTTTACTTTCATAGTTAGTATATAGCTATATTAACTGTACTCTCAGCGCTCGTACAGTGACATCCCTGTTTTTCTTCCTTGCATCTCATTATGAGTCCCTCTCTCTCTCCAGTGGAGGCATAGCAGATTCAGAAAATACACTTCTTCTTCCTCAAACCGACTAGTACTTCAGTGCAATGCATATTTACTCATCTTTATTGCCGTAGTAAATATTTTCCAAATAATTGATTAAAAGGTGTTTTCTGTAGTCATGTTTGGTACTGAATAAATACTTAGTTTTATTATTATATCAGTTTGACTGCTTGAGGCCCAAATCTTCTCACCTTTTCTGTTCTAGTGCCCAAAACTAAGTGACAGAGATCCAAGACACACGATAGCGATGCTACAGGAACAGTTGATGAATGTGGTACCAACCAATAAATCAGCTTCCAAGTGACAGCAGTTCCCATAGTAGAATATACGTTTAAATGAGTTTGAAGATCTACGGCTTAAAATATTACACGGAAATTTTCAGATGAAAATCAGTAAGTTTTAAACCACCACGCAATTTTATTACTGAATAATGTCATAATTGTTCTATTGTTAAATGTTGTTGGTCATATCTATTTGTGCCTAATTTATGAATTATAGATTTTAATAGGCATGTATGGTAATAACTTAGAATGTATAGGTTCCTTATTATCCCTGGTTTCAGCAGTATCCACGAGGGGACTTGGAACTTATCATCAGCGAATGAGGGTGAAAAAAAAAAAAAAATAAATAAAAATAAAAAAAAAAAATAAAAAAAATATATATATATATATATATATATATATATACTTACAAAACCTGACAGTGCCACATATATATATATATATATATATATATATATATATATATATATATATACTTACAAAACCTGACATTGCCACATATATATATATATATATATATATATATATATATATATATATATATATATATATATATATATATATATATATATATATATATATATATATATATATATATATATATATATATATATATATATATATATATATATACACAAAATTGACAGTGCTGTTTCTTGAATTTCATGTTTCACTATGTTCTTGAAATGATTTTTAATCGTGCAGATCTCTATGCAAGTTCTAAGTGCCTTTTGGTGAAGTTTATTGTGTTGAAAATAATATTCGTGCAGATCTAAGAACGAATATGCAGTGACTTTTCATGATATAACAAAATGAAAAAATGACTCGATGAAATATTGTGCCTAAACAGTATTTCATTGTTTAAAAAATTAGTATTTTTGCGGATCTCCACACGACTTTGCAGTCTGTTTCATTATGTTTTATAATGGATTGTGCACAGTGACTTCATGACAAGAGATGAAACACAATGAAGCAATGAAATATTGCACCTGAACAATATTTTGCTGTTTTATAAAAATCTATTATGATTGCAGATATGCACATGAATTTGCAGTGTCTTACAGTTCAGGACTTCTGCCTTTACAGTGGCACTCCTTACGTATTTTATTTGTTTATTATATTATTAACCTATTTCGATGTGTATTTTGATTTTAAATTACAGTACAGTATTCTTAAATAAGCCATCATGGTGCCAAAGAAGTTACCAAAGCGAAAAGAAGAGTAATCTGATTAGAGCCTCGATAGAGGTGGAAAAAGAAATCTTAGCCAAATATGAAACTTGAATTGTATCTGTGGTCTTGTCTATTGATACAGTCTACCAAAATCAACGATATGTAGTCTTCTCAAACATTAAGAGGCTTTCAAGGGAGGTGATTATGCAAAGGGAGCGAGAGTTATAAGTAAATAAAATCTTTCCCCCTCCCCATCCTCACTACCTTACACTTACTCCATAAAGTCTCCTCTATAGTTACGAATTTATATCTTGTTCTGCATATTATTTATGTTGTTTATTTATCATGTGTAAAAATTAATGATTTGCATAGGTTTTGTCTATGAAATACTCTTGTAAAGGGTTTTCCACAATTGGCCATTAGTTTCCCTGGTATAACCTACTTTGTATAAAGAACTTGACCGGGGCATATAGCATTTTTAAAAATCTAATTGAGCTACTTACCTATCAAGTGCAAATACTTGGCAATTATGTGCTTTTTGATAAGTGACTGATCATTTTTGTATGCATGCCTTCATCATGAAACATTTTTTTTTTTAATTGTCATTAAAACCATGATATGGAGGACAGCTGCTAGAGATGCCACTGAATAAGGCAAGTGTAAAAAATTATTAAAACTTTGCCTGGTTTCACTTGCAGTTATCTATCTCCATCTAACCACAAATATTCTCTTGTATACTTTTGCTACCTCTCCTTGACAGTTTTAAAACAAAAACCGATGGGATGTTATTTAAAAACTTTATTTATGCTCTAAAAATCAAGGATTCCAATAAGCAATAGAGGGCAAATTTGTAATGCCTTGATTATCATATGTAATTCATCAGTCCATGTTCTATTAGAAATGAAAGTACTCAAACTCCAATACTCAATAGTCACTATTTCTAGCTAACATGAAAATGTGAAAATATATATTCAGAACGTTAGGCTTTTATCATACATGGCAGTGATAAATTCATTCTTTCTATACAGAAACTGTACAAAGTTTCTAGAACATGGAAAATTATATAACAAAAGAGTACCAAGCCTGTATGTACTTAAAGCTTGGTTTATACAGGTATAAACCAGCAGTTAAAAAAAAAATTCAATACATTATAAAGGCCAAATACTTCTCTTACAGTTTCCCTTGTTTACAAATACCGCACTCCAAACTTTTTATAGTGCCAAAATGAAAATGGCCCCCAAACAATAAACACTTAGGAAGTTATGTATTCCTAAGCTTACATGAATTATTATAGGCATGAGATATCGCTGCTCCAATGACTTGAAACTTGGTCCAAAGGACAAAATAAAGAAAATATACTTAAACTTTTTCCTAAATTAATCAAAAAATCTCTCTTTCACACTGGTCAGGAGAGATTAGATGCAGCTAACCGTTCCAAAACATGCAGGTAGTGTTCTTCCAAGTCTACATACTGACGTTCCAAACTTTCTATCCGCTGCTCTTTACTTGTGATAGTCATAGTAGCGGCATATTCCTCTGGTCGTAACACTTTTTTCAATTTGGCCATGTCTCTATCTTCCTTCTGCAAGAAGTGACAATGCTATTATTAACATAAAAACCTTTCTACTGTAACTAAGAGATCACTTTACCATAGCAAGGTACGTTAAAATACTTTATGTGAACTCATGAATAACATATAGAATTTACCCAAACAATCAATTTAGGAATTTTAACATATAGTAACCATTTTTTTTTTACAATAAATATATATAGCACTGATATGAATTAAAAAAAAAAAAAAAAAACACTTAAGTATACACGCACTTCAAAGAGTGGTATTTTAAATGATGTTACTAAAATTTTTCACATCAAAATAAAAAGCATATTTTCATCATGGAATGACTGTAATTTTTAAATGAAAATAGTGAAAAGTATTTAAAAAATTAAAAGTGCAACCGATTTCAAGACCTGAGACTTTAAAATCCAATATTCTTACAAATGATTATAGACACTGCCCAAATTACGAATGAATTAGGTTCCAGAAGTCTGTTCATAAGTTGTGTCTCTAGGTAAAAAAAAAGTACTGCACAGTACATACATATGCAGTACTGTACAGTACTAGGCTAAAGAAACTTAACTACTACATAAGGCATACAGTATTAATGAATACTAGTGCAGTAATAATAATGTAATAGTACAGTAATACATGCATTGATACATGGGTAGATAATAGGTAAGTTTTTGTTCGTATATGTGAATGCTCATAACTCAGTTATTCGTAAGTAGGGGACCTTACATACTGACCTTGAAAGAAAAGGAAACAACTGAGTTGGCGAGTACTTTCGATTTTTTTAAAATCATGATCACAGCCATATATATATATATATATATATATATATATATATATATATATATATATATATATATATATATATATATATATATATATATATATACAGTGTTGCCTCACTTATCGCGGTAGTTCGGTTCCGGGACCCACCGTGAACCAGGAAATCCGCGAAGTAGGGTCCGCCTATATGTACATAGATATTTTAATATATTTTTACGTTTACACTGTATAAACCCTCCCTGCACTGTTAAAAAAACACCCTTTACATTATAAATAACAGCAAGCAACGTAAATTTTTATGAAAGTGATAGATAAAATTACAGTGAATGAGGTGATAATGACGTGACATACATATCATTTACAATTATTATTTTGTTTACGTACTGTATAAACCCTCCCTACACTGTTAAAAAAAACACCCTTAACATTATAGATAACAGCAAGCAACGTAAATTTTTATGAAAGTGATAGGAAAACTTACCGTGAATGTGATGATGACGTGACATACATACTCATTTACAATTATTTTTTCGTTTATGTACTGTATAAACCCTCCCTGCACTGTTGAAAAAACACCCTTTACATTATAAATAACAGCAAGTAACGTAAATTTTTATGAAAGTGATAAATAAAATTACATTGAATGAGGTGATAATGACGTGACATACATACTCATTTACAATAATTTTTTCGTTTACGTACTGTATAAACCCTCCCTGCACTGTTAAAAAAACACCCTTTACATTATAACAGCAAGCAACGTAAATTTTTATGAAAGTGATAGATAAAATTACGGTGAATGAGGTGATAATGACGTGACATACATACTCATTTACAATTATTTTTTCGTTTACGTACTGTCTAAACCCTCCCTGCACTGTTAAAAAAACACCCTTTACATTATAAATAACAGCAAGCAACGTAAATTTTTATGAAAGTGAGAGATAAAATTACGGTGAATGAGGTGATAATGACGTGACATACATACTCATTTACAATTATTTTTTCGTTTACGTACTGTATAAACCCTCCCTGCACTGTTAAAAAAACACCCTTTACATTATAAATAACAGCAAGCAACGTAAATTTTTATAAAAGTGATAGATAAAATTACGGTGAATGAGGTGATAATGACGTGACATACATACTCATTTACAATTATTTTTTCGTTTACATACTGTATAAACCCTCCCTGCACTGTTAAAGAAACACCCTTTACATTATAAATAACAGCAAGCAACGTAAAGTTTTATGAAAGTGATAGATAAAATTACGGTGAATGAGGTGATAATGACGTGACACACATACTCATTTACAATTATTTTTTCGTTTACAAACTGTATAAACCCTCCCTGCACTGTTAAAAAAACACACTTTACATTATAAATAACAGCAAGCAACGTAAATTAAAAAAAAAAATGAAAATACTGAAAATGTTTTTTTTCTCAATATTTTAATATTTTTGCTATCAACCTCCTGCGAGGCGTCAACGAAGAAGGGGAGTAGAGGGGAGAATAACTTCTCCCCAAACTTTCCTTTCTTGACGTCGGCTACCCCCCAATTTAAGGGGGAAACAGCCACGGTATATGTATGTATGTATGTAATATTTTTGCGTATACCCATAAAATAAAATAATAATTTATAAAAAAAAAAAAAAACGCGATAGAGTGAGAACGCGAATAACCGGGGTAACACTGTATATATATATATATATACAGTGCTCCCTCGTTCATCGCGGGGGTTCGGTTCCGGGACCAGCCACGATAGGTGAAAATCCGCGAAGTAGGTGCACAATATATACATAGGTATTTCACATTTATTTTTACCTTTATTGTATAAACCCTCCCTGCACTGTTAACAAACCACCCTTTACATTATTAATAACAGTGTGCAAGCGTGAATTTATATGAACGTGATATTATGAAGATTGAAAAAAGCATTAAGAACAAACAGCGAATAAACTTTCGATATAATATCGTCAGGGAAATAGCATGTACAGGAAATGAAAGATGACGACAATAAATGGGGAAAGACGTTGACAGAGAGAGAGAGAGAGAGACTACTGTAGAACGGAACGAAAATAGGTTAGCGGGACACACAGAAACATACACCGTGTGACGACGCCGATCGTCTACCCCCAACAATTCCCTCCACATTCTCTCTCTCCAACATTCTATTCTATCCAACCCCCCCAAACTCCCTTTGTCCCAGCCAACCAGGGAGGCGCAGTACACAGGTATTAAAGTAAATAAACCAACAGAGGTGCAAACAATGATGAGCCCTTAATAACCATAATAATAATAATTTCCACAATCATCATCAAAGGAAAATTATTGTCGCCAATAATAATAATAATATCTAAGGAGAATTTTTGGAATAGACATCATGAAAGTAAGTAATGCAGTTATATTAAAACCCAGCAGAGAATTGGATATTCATTACACATCTTTTATAATCCCTTCACATCTGACATATCATTACACTCTCCATCTCTGTTTCTCTTTACTTTATGTATTCTTTGTGCCCAGGCCCGATAAAGGCTGTTTTATTTTATTATTTTTTGGCCCGTCCTGCTGTCACAGTCATATAATTTAAAAAAAAAAAATTTTTTTTTGCTTGCCAAAAAATCTGAGTGCACTGAATTCACGATAGGTGAACTGCGACATAGTGAGGGTTCACTGTATATATATTACACACACACACACACACATGTAAAATTCAAAACACAGCAAATATAGAATACTCTAATCATCTTATTCGAGATGCTATACATTATATATGTGGAAAAAAAAAATTTATAAATATTTTTTTCTTTACTTCTTTAAAACATATTTGTTCATCCTCACTTAAACAATGTCCTGTACTGCATTTCTAAATATGAATAACCGATGACAAAGAATTTTATAAATTACCTTATACTGGACATTCAATCTGTTTTTAATATCTAATCGGTAATTTCTGTAAGCTTCTTCGTCTGACCTATCAGTGACGTGAAGTCTCAATATTTCATACACTCTTCGAACCTGACGCTGAAAAGGGCAAAATTATAGTTAGCTCAAACACTTTGGTTGAATTACAGGAAAAAAATTATGAACAGCATGAGAATGCAAATATTCATGAAAATAAATACTATTAGCATTCTTTATGCAAATGTCAAAATGTTAAACCCTAAAAATGAACCAGAAATTTACCTTGTTAAGTTTGAGCTTTTCTTGGGCTTCTTTAACCATCTCGTCACTAAATCCTTTTGTCAGTTGAGAGGGTTGAAAAACTGCTAGCTTCAAACAGTGCTTACTGTCAACGAAATCTCTCAATCTAGCAAAGTTGTCTGCAGGATCTTCCACTATCAAGACAAACAGTCAGTTTTAGAGTTAATAATATTTACCTTGTGTTCAAAATATATTAATTGCAAAAGTAAAAATATGGTGAGGCATCATTAATTTTTTGCCCATGGGTATTGATTACTGCAACTGTCATAAGGGTGCCAACAACCAAAGACAGAAAATGCACAAACCAAATATATGGAAATCACTTCCATCTCTCTTAATTACAAACACTCCCATACAGTAATACTGACGTACAATCCTAAGTAAATTAATGAAGTTTGGTATATATGAGCTATTGTTGCTGATAAGTGGCTTCATATCAGTCTTCTAGCAACCTAAACTACGGAATTTGATGTGTAACACAAACTGAGAGACGTATCGTAAGATGCAATCAGTAAGTTTTACTAATTTCAAGCAAAACATTCCAATTATAAACATTGAACTACTGCAGCATCTCTCAGTATTAAGGTAGTGGTAGCATATTAACTGAATGAAAAATTCTGACTTCACCTTCTAGGTGATTAATCACTGTAGTCAAGTATCACTTAACCTATCAGCGAAAGTTCACTCGCATACATATCCTGGACCATGGAATTATTAGGAATAACTTTATCCTAAAAGCCTGTAGCACACATAAGTGAGTGTAAGACAACACTCCTACAATCACTAGCCACAGCAAAAAAAATTGTAAAATGTTGACTCAACATCCTTGCACATGTAAAGAGTCTAATATTCTCTCAACTGTGAATGAGTTAGGAAGTGAGGGTACTTGAAAAGTAGAAGCCCCTGATAGATTTGGACACATGCAATTTAGTATCATTTTTGATGTGAAAAATTTGATTTTGATAGTTATTTCCTTGGGAAAAGGGAATGTCAAAATTTCCTCTTAATGTTTTTGCATTTCTCTTCTTCAATATGTTGTGGCTAGCTTTCCGAAATAGCGAAAAGATCGCTGCCACATCCTTCTGCAGTTTAATAGGCAAGCACAATCATTTATAAAACTGAAGTGGCAGGGCTTCACTATACCTTGCTCTTAGCATTACCAAACTTTTATCCCATTTAGCTGCCTCCTACATGCATGAAATAAAAAAGGGGGCGACATCTTTCTTGCCACATCAGGGAAGCAGCAGAAACAACTCCCTAGAAAGGATCCATCTCCAAAATTGACTTTTCATATATAATTAACTTACCTGTTATATCAAGGACTTTGTTGTTACTTTTGTAGTGCATATATATCGATTCCAGCATTTCTGCTCCAAGACCCATGCGCTGGAATGGTGGCAAAACCAGCATCTGTGATATTCGAGGTCGGATTTTGTCAGGGAATGCATAATATTCATACACTGTAGAGTAACCAACAAAGGCGTATTGCGGATTCCCATTCACTGTAAATTTCTCATAGCTGGAAGCAGAGGGTGTCATAATGATAAATTAAAATAACTAAAAGTACAGTACTCCAATAAAGTTAAATTATATAATTTCCAAAGTGACTGCAGCTAGCCCTTCAAGATTCAACCCCACATTGCTTCATATACCGATTATTATTTAGGCTAATGAAGACAGTTTAGATGAACCATACAGTGTACAGTAGATATGCACATCTACTGGAAATCTGCTAAACAGACTGGAGGCAAAGTTGTTGTTATCATTTTCTAGTATTAAGGTGTACAAAAGTGAGACTGCTTGCAATAGAGCATTATACTGCGTCCAAATTAAAAAGCCACTAAGGATGCCAAAATTATAAAGTTATGATCAGTATACTGTCTGTGTCTGAGAAGGACTCCATCTGATAAATATGAACAGTATAAAACTAGATACCAAAGAAAACTATATTGTTTATTATATGTAGTGCAAATGCAAATACTGTGCAATAAAATCTGAATGTCCCTAATCCTATTTTCCTAGGTGCACCAATGTAATAATAAAACTCAGTTAAAATCAGAAAATCAACAGACCTTGGTCCTGAGTTGGACGAGCAATTCTTTTACTGACTAATTTGTTGAGAAAATGCAGAAAAAATGGGAGTAAAACACTTACGTAACAAGAAAACACCACTTTTCATCAGCATCTATGTAAGATGCAGCATCAATATACCAGAGAATGAAGGGTTGCATTCTCTCGTGATACTCTACAAAGCCTGGCTCAGATATATCGCATACGTACACTTCGAATGTTTTCTCTTCTCCATCCTCTGAAATAATGAAAATAAATTTATCATATAAGATTTATGTGTACTCCGATTCTCCAATTTTCCCCATGCATATTTCCCCCAAAAGTACTTTTCCAAGTACAATATAAAGGCTTTCTCCAAAGTAACATATGGATGACTCAAGCCATCCTATACTATGCATAGTTATGACTCAAATAAGGTCAGTTAAAAATAATCTGAAAGTAACTGAACATTGATAAACATCATAAAAAATTACAATGAGAGCTCACAGTGACTAAGAACCAAATAAGTACTTTAGTTTCTACTGTCATGTGGGCTTTTCAGTCTGTCGGTGAGATATATCTGATAATTTATCTTTGAGAAAGTGTGGCTGAGGAATTAAGACTGAATGCAACATTCCTACTGTCCTACAGTGGTCTCTATCAAGGGTCTACCAACTCCTTGTTTGAACACTACCCACTACACCACCATAGTCCCCTACTCACAGCGAAAAAATCATGCCCATACAATGTTACCAAATTGCATGAGGTATTCTTTATATAATACTTATTCTAAGTAAGTTTCACATAAATTAACTTTGGCATTGAAAGTAAGCATCTAATTACAAACTTCAACAAACAACTGACAAAGTGAGAAGCAAAGACACCCAATATTCATAAAATCAAAATATACAGTTGATAAAAGTAAAAAGTTATATTCATGTACACTGATATTAATCACTATTCTTTATGACTATAAACTTTTTCTATAATCTATCTCAATAATATGTCCAATGAAATAATTAACCCATGGCAATTCATTCCTATCTTATTAAGAGTAATAAGACCAGACATTTACCCATATCAATCGTGAATTGCCGCAGCATCTGTCCATATGGTTTGAAAGTTGCATCCTTCTTTAGCGCCACCAAAAAATCACTAGCATTTGTGTGGTATCCAGGAGGCAGTCTTTCAGCGATAGGCTTTATGACATCATCAGCCTGGAAGAAAAGTAATTATATTTTACATTAACTGAGGTTCCTTGACTTTAGTGATATCCAAGAGGTATTCCTTCGGCTACATTTTAAGACATCAACCTGAAATACGCACACTACATGATAATCAGTTTTTTTTTCAGTTACAGGTTTTATATCTTCAGTATTGAGTAAATAAACTCTATAGCAACATATGCTTAGTAATATAAGAGCACAGATAAGCATAAGACAGTCCTGAACTATGAGGATCTATGTACAGTCAAGTGTCACCTGGTAGCCATTCAACCAACATTTATTCGTATATATTTCCTAGTCCATAGGATACATACTGTACATAAAAAAAAAAATTAGCGATAGGCTTCATGACATCATCAGCCTGGAAGAAAAGTAATTATATTTTACAATAACTGAGGTTTCTTGACTTTAGTGATATCCAAGAGGTATTCCTTCAGCAACGTTTTAAGACATCAACCAGAAATACGCACACTAAACAATAATCAGTTTTTTTTTTCAGTTACAGGTTTTATATCATCAGTATGGAGTACATACACTCTATAGCAACATATGCTTATTAAAATAAGAGCACAGAAAAGCATAAGACAGTCCTGAACTATGAGGATCTAAATACAGTGTTCCCCCGGTTATTCGCGTTTCTTGGTTCGCTTTCTCACTGTATCGCAGTTTTTTTTTGTGGATATATTATTATTATATTTTATGGGTATATGCAAAAATATCAAAATATAAAAAAAAAAATTTCTCAGTATTTTCATTTTTTTATTGAAAAAAACATATTTCATTATCTAATTGATAAAAAAAATTTATTTCCCAGCCTACGAATAATAAAACAGTAAAAAATAGTAAAAAACATAAATTTAGATAGATAGATAGATATGTTTATTGACCACTTCTTTTGAAAAGTATAATCTTTACAAAAGGAATATTTGGTCCAAATTACAATGAATAAATACAATAGATTTTGTACAATCATCAAATAAGTAAATGAATTTTAAATTTATATACATTGTACTAATAACTGAATGATATACAGTACGTACGTACGTATAGTATAACTCACAGTATTGCATCATACGAAATAGTGTTTGATAGCGTACAATGTATTGGGGTCGCAGCTACGTGAGCTAGCATATATATTTATATTTCCAGTAGTTTCATGATTTTATTGATAAAAAAAAACGTATTTATTAGCCTAAGAATAATAAAACAGTAAAAAAAATAGTATTGCACCACATAAGATACGATACCGGTATCAGTTTCGGAAAACGCAAAGGCTCTCACCTACGTGACCTAGTGAATATTAAAATTTTCATTATTTTATTGATAAAACAAGTATTTCCTAGCCTAAGAATAATAAAACAGTAAAAAATAGTAAAAAAACATAAATTTAGATATACTGTACGTACTTACAGTATAACTCACAATATTGCATCATGCGATATATGTAGTGTCCGAAACTACGTGAGCTAGCATATACATAAATTTAGATATACGTACGTACGTATAGTATAACTCACAGTACTGCATCATGTGAAATAGTGTCCGATAGCTACGTGAGCTAGCATATATATTTATATTCCAGTAAGTTCATGATTTTATTGATAAAAAAACTTATTTCTCAGCCTAAGAATAATAAAACAGTAAAAAGTACTGCACCACGTAAAATACGATACCGGTATCAGTGTTTCGGAAAACACAAAGGCTCTCACCTACGTGACCTAGTGAATATTAAAATTTTCATTATTTTATTGATAAAACAAGTATTTCCTAGCCTAAGAATAATAAAACAGTAAAAAACATAAATTTAGATATACGTACGTACAGTATAACTCACAGTATTGCATCATGCGATATATGTAGTGTCCGATAGCTACGTGAGCTAGCATATATATTTATATTTCCAGTAGCTCTCACCTACGTGAGATAGTTCATGTTTTTTTAAGTGCAGGGAGGGTTTATACAGTACGTAAACTTAAAAATAATTGTAAATGAGTATGTCATGTAATAACCACTTCATTCACCATAATTTTATCTATCACTTTAATATAAATTTACGTTACATGCTGTTATTTATGAAGTAAAGGGTGGTTTGTTAATAGTACATGGAGGGTTTATACAGTGTAAACGTAAAAATATATTAAAATATCTATGTACATATAGGCTGATCCTACTCCGCGGATTTCCTGGTTCGCGCCGGGTCCCGGAACCAAACTACCGCGATAAGGGGGTGAACACTGTACAGTCAAGTGTCACCTGATAGTCTTTCAACCAACGTTTATTCGTACATACAGTATTTCTTAGTCCATAGATATATGTATACAGTATAAAAAAAAATCATGATTGCTTAAGAGACCATAGAAAATGCAAGCAGGTTTAAGGTCAACACTCCTATGACTGACTAACAAAGCTGAAAAGGATACAATGTCTACATGGAGCTGCTGTCATTAACCCTTTCAACTCTTGTGAAGACTCTCAAACTTGGGAAAAAAAAATCTATATTCAGTAACAACCACTAAAATTCTAACCACAGCAAGCTGCTGCTGCTTTGGGAAAAAAAAAAAAAAAAAAAAAAAAAAAAAAAAAAAAAAAAAAAAAAACACACACACACACACACAACTTATAATACTAATAATCGTCTAAGCTATAGTTCTAATGCAGTATGTTTAAAACCTTTAAACAATAGTTTAGTAAGTGTAAGAAAAATAGTTATTATCATTCAAAAAATATTGTGCATACAAAGTTTTATATCAACTTCAAGGGTTTCATCTAAAAATTAAAAGAAAAATATAAGTTAGGGAATAGGTAAAATCACTTTCTGTTGAAAGTGAGATGAGTCTCCAAATTAAGTTAAGCATATTTTGCCTCCAAGAGCCCACTTTCTCTTACCAAGAATTTTCTTCTTCCTTTACCAGAGGCCTGGGTCAAGAATGATCCTCTATGTTTGCCAGCATGTCATACGAGTCAACTAGAAATGGGGCGAAGCAAAAGGACTGAGAATCTACTCCTTCATATTTTCCTTCTGCGGTGTCAAATCATATGAAGGGGTTCTGGTAGGAAACCTCCGACCAAATCCATAGTAACTGGCTCTATATAAATGTGCACAGTTTTGGAATGAGCAAGAGTAAAAAGTTATTGGTATTATGTGGGAGTGGAAAGAAGGAAGTGTTAATACAGAGTGAAATCAAGGTGAATGAGCGCTTCATGACATGGCCTCCAGCCCATGCATGTAGACAGACATCAGCGTATAGAGTGTATGTAGCTATTGTTTGCTGAATATTTTTTCTACGGTTTTCACGAGCCCAAAACAACTGTCTTGAGTAGTCTACAACAGTCTAAAAGTTCTAACTGCATACACATGTATTTTCTCTCTCTCTCTCCCCCCAAGGCTGGATATGTAAGATTAGCAAAGTTCCACTTGTCAACCAAAATTGCCCCTCGAAGGATCGCTGTGGCAACTGTCAAAGCCAAGCTACGGTCATCATCACTCTTGGAAAAAAATTTTAAACTTTACAAAGGTTGGCTGTGAATGTAATAATCCATCAACGTCCAATTTGCCTAACATTCCATATTTTGCTGTATAACCTGGAAGTTAAGCACTACATGGCTGTGTCAATGAGGCAAGTTTGATATCAAGAGTGAATATTATCAGAGAGATGGCTGAATACTCTTAATAAACCTAATTATTATAGATTCCTTACAAAGACGTTACTGTATATATAACTGAACTAAACAGAAAATAATATGAGAAACTATACTGGCCCATCCCAAAGTAGTCTATGGTGCTTATACCATGGTCCTATAGTGATCATATACAATGTAAGGGTATACACTCAGGATAACGATTACATCTGTCAAAACAAGTCCTTCGCAAGAAGGCAACCGTCCTAGCCCTTAGTAGAAAAGGGAGTTGGTGACGTAAAACCGAATCCATTCATACAATGTCTCAAACATAAGTTTGTTTAAAGGAGGGACTCGACTAAAACTGCATGTATAAATGTTAGCTAAACATACATCTATTAATAAACAACACAAATATATTACTAAAAACTTAAACTCACTGACCTTTACACCATCATATTTTTCGGGATTTACTTTCTCTGCATACGTGTGCATCAGATATGTTGTCAGTCTGCAAGCACTGTAATACAGCTTTATTCGAAGACCACTGTAACCAAATATCTGTTCACTGCAATGAAATAATTACATGGTAACTATGTGTAAAAGAAATATGTAAGTATTTGAGTATAAAAAAAAAAGTACAGTACAAACCAAAACTTTTCGAGGTAAATAATGTTTAGTTTAAGGCCAAATGACATGCAATTTTATTAGTCATCCCTAAGTTTCTAACAAATCAACATTTCTCGTCAAGGTTTAATACAAATATTACTTGTATAAGTTGCATTTCACAAGCTGGTCCAAAATGCTTAGTGGACAAAAATTACCAATTTTTCTAACAATAAAATAACGTGGTTTACCTTTTGTATACAAATTAAGAACAAATTAATAATTTGCATTTTCATTATAAGGTAAATCCATACTAATCAGTAGTTGTAAATTTTTTTTCTCCCGTTTCTATTTTTTCAGTAAGTTTCAGAGCTATCTACTTCATATTTCCACAGTCCAAAGACAACAGCTTAATTACCTAAAAATATGAATGTTACAATGAATCAATAAAAGTTGGAAGTAAAATATTTCTCAAAAATTTTGCACATTCCTATACGACTTGGCCACAATATAACTGGTATGAGGCTATGAGTGTGTTTTTACTTAACTGTGACTGAGATTCACAAACTCAAATGTTAAACACCTTAAACTAGACTTGACATGATATTTTGTTGATCAATAATTATTCACAAAAAAAATGTCCCTTGTTGAACAAGAAATGTATGCCTTAATATAAAATACAATCAGAGTGGCTTAAGGTTTTTTTTATTTGGATAACTGAATTCATTTTCCTGCGGTACTCAAAATAGTTCCCAATAAATAAAGTTGAAACTTTGGGGAATACTATCCCAATTCCATTGTTTTCCTAGTCCTATAAAACAAAACAGAATTGCAGATGAAACTTCTGAACTCTTTATAGTCAAAGAGTGAACCTACTGTCGTTCGAATAGCTAAATTGCTGTCCAATAACCTCTGACTATGCTCCATCTTCTTCCTACATATCACATCACCTCCACTTTTACAGCACTGAATATGAAGAAAAATCACATACTGTATTGTACCTTTCTCCAAACACCTGGTGAGACAT
The DNA here is from genome assembly GCA_037179515.1 of Halocaridina rubra. Taxonomy (NCBI): domain Eukaryota; kingdom Metazoa; phylum Arthropoda; class Malacostraca; order Decapoda; family Atyidae; genus Halocaridina; species Halocaridina rubra. The sequence goes on from JAXCGZ010000157.1 coordinate 100,701, forward strand.
GTCTGGCTTGAATATAAGGTCATCATCTTCAAAATCAGCCTCTGTTCGCACTGAAACAGACAAAAGTGCTTTTTACATTATAAACATAGTGATAGTAATACAAAATAATAAAAAAGGCCTTAACTTAATTGAAAAAGAATAAATTACTAGCTTATTCCCACTTCTATATTCAGGGACTATTCCAACTTCATAATTGGTTATAAATGTCAGTAAAAATTAATCAGTACTTAAAGAGTTTAATAATATGATCTATGCAGTTCCTTCATGTTAAGACACTGATACTGCACAGTAATCAAAACAACGTGTGATGAAGGTATCTGTTACAACCATTGCTTAGGAAAGTAATCTGGAGAGTATTGCTGGGCAAAACTTTTATTGATCTTACCTAATTTGAACTCCAAAGCTTCATTACTATCAACAACAAAAGGTTCCAAGGAATTCCTGGCAATACCTGAAACATCTGAGTATAGAATGCGCATAATTAGCTGGTTAATTATATACTAAAACATTTAATAAACACAATATTCTACGGTTTTATTCAGAGAGCAAAAGCAAGGCGTATTAGGCCATACTAATACTGCATATTACTGCTTAAAGGAGAGTCACATCTTCACTTGATTACAAAGTATCTAATCAATAAAGATAGTAACAATTAATATTCTTTTTTCCAGTATATATGAATAAAGAGATTAATCTCTTTCATTGTACTATAACGTAAAGTCTACTTCCGATAAAACATTCAGTCTTCTTGGCACAGATACAAGACAAACACGTAATGTGAAAATGTTTCGATGTAGGTCCACTCGATAACATCATAAAATCTAAAACTTTCAAATCGTTTATCAAAGTACTCAATTTCTGCTGTGTGATTAAAACTCATACAAAAGCACTGGTGAAAAAAGTCAAAGGTAAAAACTACATAACCTAACTTTTGACTTTATTATCGGCCACACTCAATTCTACCTGCTCACCAATTCTTTTCATTTGTTCTTACTGCACACAGGTGACATCAAAGCATAGTATGCTTCTTTGTCAACAATAGGGACTAACAAATGTATAAAATATATATAATTAAAATTAGGTTCCTTGGCATAAACATCTCTATAAAATCTAGAGAACTATACAGCCCATGAGTTATATAAAAGAAATAAATTCCAAACAGTTTTATAAGTCATTTAGTAGCTGCTTTCTTTAACAGAGACTATAAAAAAAAATAACGAAAAAGACACTCAAAACGATTTCCACAAGATACATAATGACTCCATTAGTATTTACATAGCACTACAGCATACAGAACATTCAACCAAACAACATTATGAAATACGATATACATTTCCATAAATGAGATACACATAGGCCTCCCATAAATAAAAATAAATTATTACATGAATAACACCAGTATACTCACCCGCCATGCTGATGACTTTGAGAAGTTGGCAGAGTTTAGAGCGTAAAGATCGCTGCCGTTCACGACTAATGATTTAATACAACAATAAAATAGTTTTTGTCATTTTTATCTACAGTGATCTGCATTTTTTTGCATGACATTTACAATACACTTACTATAATAAGTGATAGATATTAAATACTTGGAAAAAAATAGATTAAAATACAGTAATAAATGTTTCCTGCCAATATGTGATCTACAACGAATCAATTGAAACATGATATATATAGCTAAAAATTTACTCATGAAACATGAATCAAGTTTATTTTATTTCTTACATTTCCTGTATTTATTCAAAATCTAGTTCTTTTATATATAATTTTGGGTTTAATACAAATTTATAAACTAATGTAATCGATACTTTTCTTTAATAAGCTACCAAAACTATCTGCTGGTTTCACATGAGGCCACTTTTGTTATTGTAGCGGGAAAAACCATGTACGACAACAACAACAACAACGACACTAATAATAATAATAATAATAATAATAATAATAATAATAATAATAATAATAATAATGATGATAATAATAATAATAATAATAATAATAATAATAACAATGATAATAATAATAATAATAATGATAGTAATAATAATAATAATAATAATAATAATAATAATAATAATAATAATAATAATAATAATAATAATAATAGTAATAATAATAATAATGATAAAAATAATAATAATAATAATAATAATAATAATAATAATAATAATAATAATAATAATAATAATGATAATAATAATAATAATAATAATATAAACCATTAGCAATTATCCTATGATTAACGGAACACTATTATTTAATAAAATGCAAATAAATGGGTTAAAAATTTGAGTATCTAATAACGCTACACACATCTTCCACGAAAGGCAAATGTGTGAAGAAAAATAAAGAAATAATAAGATGAAACTATATATATTTCTTGAAATTTATTTCATAATATTGAGACTGTTAAAATCAGTGAATAATATTTAGGTTAAAAAAAGCAGGAATATATATTTCATAATAATAAAAATAAGCTAAGACCATGTAGTGAGAAGTTATTCACTAAAACGCAAATAACTGTTCAATTTATTTATCGACAAACAAGTGAATAGTTAAGCAAACGAGTTTATTGCATTATGAAGATTTTATTTCAGAAAAAAAAATATATTTAATATGCTAAAACTCATACGATAAAAATGACTCATTAGAAAAGTTGAAATTATACATTCCAAATTATTAACAATTTATTCCGAACACAGTTTTGCGTCGACATCGCAATATTGCCAATATCGTACTTATTTTTTTGTGACCCTATACAGTACTAAAGTTTGTCAAGTGCTCTTTTGTCCAGCCTGTTTATTATTTGTTTCAATGACCTATTGATTGAACATTAAATATGATATCTATTAAATGAAATATCATTTGACTAAAGCTTTTCTGTGTCTTTGATAAAATAGATACTTTCTTCAGTTCAAATTTACATCTTCCTCCATTTTACGAATATATCAACAACGAGTTACCTTAATATATAAAGTTGTCTCTTTATAAAAAAGCTTAGAAATTATAAGGAAAAACAGCATCATGAACGCACAAATCTAAAGGCAGTTTTAAGCGACAAATATGCTATACTTTAGCAGAAAAAAAAGTTAGCAAACTATCGAGGTTGGCAACAGTGTTCTTGTTTGTTACTAGCTGGGACTTGTTAAAAAGCGTTTACAGACGTTTTAACACTAAAACTACCTAATTTCTTCGACTTTGAAGGTGTGATCAGGCATTTCCCTCACCGAAATCAGAAAACTGGAGTATAGAGACATGACAAGGCACTGAAGAGCTGTCATGGGATATTTTCGGATCAAAAGACGTTGTAGATGAAATGGCGGGCGGATAATGGCTCCCATTTTTACAACGTTGTCTGTAGTGTTGTGTTCCCATTGGGTTTCGTTGTAAGTGTTGCATCAGATTTTGTTCATTGATCGCATCGGAAGGCTTGGCAGAAGGTGTGTACCATCAGCCAGTGTCTTGAACGATTTGAGTAAGGTTCTTGTCGTGTGTTACGGTAATATGTTACTTTGAGGAGAATCGAAGCCATTCTATTGTGGTGGGGTGACTTCTTGCCTCCATTGTTGTGAATCTTGTTGGAAATTTCTTGGTGGGGAATTACCTTCTAGCGCTAATTTTTAATGAGAGATGGACAAGGTGTTATGCATCGAATGATCGGTATTTTACTCGCGTATATCATTGTATTCAAGCAGTGATATAAATAGCACAAGAATATTTTATGCAAAAACAGACGAGTCTGAGTACACTAGTGCTCCGTTATGATGATTCTACTGTGACATAATACGTTACGAGATAAAATATGTAGACCATTACCAAAATTAGCATATAAATATACGGTAACGTGGGTACTGTAATATAGTTTGTGAATAATCAGCTCATTATAAACATTACCTTAAAAGTCATAAATACATTTGGGCCATGAATGGCAACCAGAGAAATGGGTGATGCTCAGCTGTGACAGTCAGTATGTTACGATATATATACTCACAGTTACTTAGTCGATGTTCTGGGAGCGGCCTCCAGGCCTGTGTATCCAGCTCTCTATTATCAGCCGAATTTTAGGATATTGGCAAAATATATATTAAAATGTGAAAGATTTGAATTCTTCAAGATTTTTTTTTCTTCTCGAATTTATTATCGTTTATAAATAATTTTCTTTCATTTCTATAGTATATTAAAAAATGGTGTATCTTAATTTATAGATATATTTAAAGGTGCTATCGTATATGATGAACTGGAGAAGACGCACCATCGACCGGAGAGGGCGCTCCTCACGTTTGGCCAACTGGAGTTAACATTTCTCATAATTAAGCAACTGGAGATAGAGCACCTTTAGTTAGGTTAGGTTAAGTTAGGTTATCTCCAGTTGGCCAATTGTGATGGGTGCCCTCTTGGGTTGACGGCGCTGATGTGCGTCTTCTCCAGTTTATTCGATTTCCTAATACACCTTTATTGAGTTAATCTAAGCATAATGTTGGTTGTCAAGGTCGATGAAGCTCCCTCTTAGTATTTTATTGGGTAATTTATGAATAACAGCATTTCAAAACTTGTATTATGCAAATAATTCTAAGAAAATCTTTAAACTTCTCCCATAACAGTGAGTGGACATAACTCTGGCCTTAGCTAGAGAGAAGACATTGCTTGGTGCCACTGTACAGTATTGTTATTCCAACCACCTGCTATTTTGTATTTAAATTGTTTGTATTTTTCCTTATTTTTAGGGGGGTCCACAGTAGCGTAGCTGTAGAATACTAAACTTGGGAGGTGCCAAACCAGTGTTGAAGCCCACATTGGGACAATAGGAAGGCCATCCAGCATTAATTCCTTAACTTCAATTTATGTGTCCACCCCCAAATAGGGACTAATAGTGACACATGAAATTTTTTTTTTTAAATTTATTAGGTTAGGTTTTATTTATTAATTTAATTATATATGATGTGGGAGGACATGATGTGCAGGTTGATGAAGGTGGACATAGGATATAAAGAGATATGGAGACGAATAAACCGCTGTGGCGATCCTAGATGCGAGAAGCTGAAAGATAGGATGATGATAAGGATAATTTTTTTATTTTTAAATTTTTCTGTGTGGTGCTGCAAAATTAAACTTGAAAAGCTATATAAAAATAAAACCTTCTGTAACAAGCTTATTAAAAACTGTAGATAATTTAAATTAAAAATATAATAAATAAAACTTTTAAAAGTAAGATGCAGGAATTCTACTACTATGGCACTACTGTTTTCCCTGTTCTCCGACATTCACAGAACATCCTAAAGGGACAAGAGGCTTGAATTATTACTTTACATTTTTCTATATTAAAAATACAGTTCAAATTCAATTACAGCACCATAATAGTATTAGGAAGAAATTGTACAGTTTTACGCCCTTAATGAGTGAATTGAAAATACAAAGCAGTGAATCGGTATCTTCAAAAATAGTTTGTTATCAACTAGTTTCTTAACAGGGGATGGACCAACCTAAGTAAACTACACAAGCTTTAAATTATTTAATACAATAACTTCTAGTGATTGTGCCTTAACTGGGGTGTATGAGAGCAAACATTTGCTGAAGAATATAGTTTTGACCCCAGTCACAGTTATATGCTTTGACATCCATTAACTCAAAATAGCTTATAATACTACTGTAAATTCTGAACTTGTCTGTATGTATACAAATAATTTTACCCATGACATATATAGCTTACTTCCTAATAGACTAACGGTAGGTTGAAAATATGACATCTAAAGCTGCTGCAAAAGTCATATAGGCGTAACGGAAACTGTGCATTATCAGATGCATTTCACAAAGAACTAGGGCTATCATTACTTTTCTTAAAAATCATATTGTGAGGAAAATGAAAATGTGATGATAGCAGCAAGCACATGAAAGTTTAGAAATAGTGAAAAGCATTACCAAGCATATCGGAATATTTTTAAAAAATGTCTCATTGCAAAGAGGAAAGACGAAGAGAGATTCAGACACCCATTATCTGAAGACTGAATGTACATTATCAGACACAAAAATATTCGCCAATCACTAATCATGGAACCTAGAGGCGAGTTTGATAACACACAAATTAACACACGAGAAGTGGGAATTCGTAAAAATTAACATGCTGGATTCAAAAGAATTTAGCTGAAGGATATGCAGTGATGAGAATATGAATATACTGCTGTTTGAAATGTTAAAAATCTTTTACAGTGTACAGGAATGGTCCATCTTGAAATAATACCATTTTTACATCAGTGACATTATTTATTCATGAATGAGGTAGCTTAAACCTCTGTTTATATCTCGGTGCTGTCGCCATGCGTGGTTTGACAGTATTAGATAGGACAATGTCGCAAAGTTTTCCAATTTTTAAAAGATTGGGGTTTTTAAGATTTGGTTAAAAGTATAGGCTAGTTTTGGAAGAAGACTTTTGTTTCAGAGTTCTTCCTAACACTGCAGTCTTATGGCCAGTTCTGTGCATTTCCAGATAACAACAACAATAACCCTTTTTTATGTCATACTGTAATATTGCAATTTGTATCAGATTCTTGTTTACAGTCTTTAAAAAAAACATAAAATACAATGAGGATAGATCATTGTTGTTGTTACCGGAGCTGCCTAGCCAAACAGCCCTGAGTTCTGAAGGAAGATCACTTCTGATCCTTGGCTTTCCCCTCAAGTTCTCAAGGCGTGTATGAAGTATTGGTGGCATATGTGGTTGAGTGCAGTGCAGTCTTCCATAATGTGTTTCCTGGGTTGCCCTCAATTTTCTGAAGAGAAAGAAGTAGTGTTTGAGAAATTACCACCAGAAAGTAATTTCTTTATGTGTTATTGTGTGTGTTGTGGACAATTGCCCAGGTGACGGAAGCCTCTTCCAGATTCTTGTATCTCGTTTGTGGTAGGGGTTTGTTATCACAGATTTTGCCTCTTTGCTACTTCTCTTCTGAGTTGCAACTCCGGGATGTGGACCTATACCGAAAATGCTGCCCCTCCAGGTCCAGTGAAGAAGATAAGTTTTATCAGTCATTCTCTTGGCTGAATTTGGCATATGTAGGGATTTTTATTTCAGACATGTTGCACAAACATGAGGTTGACAAAACCATAGCCATTATTGGTAAAAGGTCATTGAAAGACATTACTTAAAATATTTTTGTTTCATTGTCAACTTGGATGTGTGTACTAGTCGTAGTAGTAATTTAATATACAACTATTAAAAATTTGTTTAGCATGCATGAGATAGCAGGAGGAAGACAAGGTAGTTGTAAATGGAGGAAAGCTTTTCAGACTTACCATAATTTTTATCATGAATTGTGCAAAGTAGTAGTCTGAGTTTTCCAAAATATACCCAAAGTTTTATCATAAATAGTATAATAGGCTAAATGGAGAAGAGCTATTAGAAACACCGACTCCACATAGAAGTGGGATAAGATACAGAGAAAGAAAAAGAGTATAATAGGCAAAACCAAATCTTAAATTGTAAAAAATATTTCATTTCTGTATTTTAACTAGTCTTTAAAGCTAAAATTGGAAATTGCAATTTTTTTTCTTTCTTTCAGATGATAGTTGATGAATCCCAGAAAAGGAATTTTCGTGTTGCTGGGTAACTGTGAGATTAATTCTTAAATATATTCACTTATGAAGCCTGTAGGAGCTAGTGAAATAAAATTACTCAGGAAAATTATTTGTCAGTCAGTGTTGACAAGAATGCCTCTAATAAATTATGGTTTTACCGCAGAAACAACTTGTAAGTGCTGTGCCTCCTTGACTCAGAACCAAGTGTAATGTTCATAAAACTGATAAAAAAATACAGAACTACTGTATCTATACTTTTATTGTTCAGGCTCAAACTAATAGAAATGGAAAAGAAACCGTAACTTTTAGCACATATAGTGAAGTTTGTTTCTTGGCTTGAGATTATCTAGAATATTGTAGTTTCTTATTAAGAAGTCTGATACAGATCCGGTGGATTTGTATTGCCTCATACAGTGATCTCATCAGTAGGAAACATCGAGACGCATGGAGGGTAAATGTGTCGTTTGTGGCGAAGCCGTCGAAGGCAAACCACTCTATAAGAAATTGGGGTCTGGGGAATACAATGTGGAAGTTATCGTTGCTCTCAGACTACTGGAACTAACAACCCTTCCAGACTCAGAGAAGAATTCCCATTACATTTGTTGGGATTGTGATGAAACAATTGTTGCTGAATATGGCAGGTAGGTTTAGAAGATGGATATGTATAGATGGTAATTTTTTTTTTTTTTTAAATCATGTGAGAGAGTAGTGAGCTCGTACTTTGTATTTGCTTTGTGATTTCCGGAATTCTTACCACGATTAATCATAAAACTTTTACTGATATGTGTGTGTGGGGGGGTTATTTCTTGTATATAATATTGTCATTGTTTATTAAGTTTTTTAACTGTGTTCTTTCAGTACAACCCTATTAAAACCTGTTTGGAAATCACTGTTATAAATTAATATCAGTGATGGGGAAGGAAGAAGTCCCCATACCTGTATCTGTTGCTTGACTAAAGATTCACCTAAAATGGTGAAGGGAGTGGGAGACGGCAATCCTTCCCTTGAGAAATTTTCTATCTTTTTGTAACATTCTGATAGAAGAATATTTCTGTTACAGTTGTCTTCACTATTAGCTGTAGCATATGAAGGATAATACAATATATGTATAAAATATATGTAACATTGTCCTCGTAATTATGATTATTGTATGTTTTAAATTTATTTTTTGAACAGATTTCTAGAAAATGAAGAAAAGCATCAAGTCAAGACCAAAGAAGAGAAAGAAAAGAAAAGACAGAAAAGAGCAGAACAGAGAGAAAAGAAAAGAATTGAAGATGCGAGAAAACGCAGTATGGATAGAGTAGAAAAACGGAAAAGTATTCGAACAGATAAATCCAAGATTAATGTAGTGGGAAGCACTCCAGTGGTACCATCCAGTGATGCAGAAATAAGCAAAACCAAAAAACTTGAAATGCAACGTGCAAAGAATGCGTATAATTCAAGTCATTGCCTCTTGTGCGATACTACATTTGACAATTCAGTTCGTGGATATCAACGTTTTTCTCTCAAGAAAATCATGATCGATGATCTAGACATTGCTAGTGTGATAGAGGTAAATTATTTTAATTTTGAGAACTTAAAATTGTATTACATTGCTTGGTTGATATTCTTTTACTACTCTCTGAAAAGGTGAAAATTAAGAACTTGTGGGATTATATAAATACTCTTTGGAAACACTTCATAAATGTAGCTTTTAATTATTTTTATTGTACTAAATGTTAGTGTGACATTTTGCTATACTTTTATTGCATAATGAAAACTAGCATTTAGTTCTCCTATTCTCAATATTTTTTGTTCCCCATGTAGCATTTAGGGCTGGCTCGTCACATTGCTCCTGAAATGAAGAGCAAGCGCTTCGTTTGCGGAAACTGCTTTATCACTCTGCGTAGGAATTACAAAGATAAGGCTGAGAAGGGGTCAACGTTGGGAGAAGTAGAAGCTGAGGTCATGGTTAAGGAGAAGAGAGATTCCTTTCACAGAGCAACACCTGATGAGCATGCCGCAGAAATAGTGAGTTCAGCATGTTTTACGTCATTATCTTAATGCCATTTATCTGTTCCCATCCTCAGTTTTTGTATTAAGAATTCTTTATGCTCTCTTGTATTTTGGTTATTTCTTTATTCTCCCTTAACTACTTTCTTCACTTCATATTATATGGCACTTCCAGTGTCTTTTGATAAGGAATATCTGTGACTGTTGTAGATTTTTGGCTTTTTGGTGACAAAACTTTTTATTCTTAACTTTGCAGTATATTAGATATACAAGAATAGAAGCCATATGACATCAAATATGTATGGGTTTTACATTCTTATATGGGAATTGCAAAAACTGACCGATGGTGTGTTGTATTTGAAAGTCACAGTCATTACTCATTCCTCTCAGGGGCTAACTATATGAACTTCTAGGTAGGAAGTGTAAAATTCCTGATACAGAACCCACAAAATATTAGGCTTAAGATTAACCATATATGGAAGTTTTATAATCAAAGAATTTAGAATTGTTCTTGGTGTTGTGTATTGTAGTCTCCTATAACTTTTGTAAGGGATGAATTTTATTTATTTTATAGAATTATGCTTTATAAAATGCAATTAGTAATTTTTACTTGTATTCCCTCTGAATAACTACTTTCACTTACCTAGGCAAAGTTGCTTCCTCCCGCTCTAGCGGAGTGCTACAAGATTATGACAAGCAACTCTTTTGATAATGCGGATGACAAACCCTCCAAGGAAATAACCTCTGAATGCAGGACCGATGGCGAGCACGAAGAAGAAGAAGGACTTCGCGTTTCTCAAGATGAGCAGGGAAATTATGTGGTCAACATGAAATTTGGAAGCCAGTCAAACGGAGAAACCAGTGCCATTGGTGATAACGGAGCTGAGGTAAATGCAGACTTGCCTTTAACTCCTAAAAAGAAGAAGAATATCATGCTTCCCAAAAGGCATCACCTTCATTTAATGGATAGCAGTGAGAGTACCCCTGCGGGTTCTTCCCTACCAAACAGTAATGATAGAACGAGTTCACTGTCTGAAATCTTCGCTGATACAGTTGTTGCTGGCACATGTAACATTTGTGGTAGAACTTTCTTTGGAAAGTCAGCAGATTGGTGGCACAATCTAAATAGCCCTCTTGCAGCCTTTGAAACTATCACTGTTTCCATGGCTTTGCAGGTAAGTGTAACTTTATTATGTTAATTGTTTCTCTATGGAAATAAAGGGCCATTTATGGCATTACTTATATATTGTCTTACAGCTAAATATATAATTTATACGACCTATGTAAAGTAGTGCTATGGATACTTTTGGCCTAGTCTTAAGCATACGTAGCTCAGAGATGAAGTAATTACAAAAACATAATGATTCCACAATATACCCTGATTGAAGAATGTCTTTAAACAAGAAATTTGAAAATCTTATTGTAGGAAATTTATATTTTGTTTGACTTACGAGGAATTGTACAAAGTTGAGGCATTGCTGTGGTGCGATAATATAAGCCAGTGTTATTTTCAGTTATTGGAGACTTCCCTGGCAAGTACAAATGAAAAAGCACGTCTTGCATGTCAGGTGTGTTTACCCTGTTATGGAATGGTGTCATCAGGTTTTAGGTAATGTATTCCAAATTGAATGAACTTTACTGAATATCAGTTTTTAAGTGTTTCTTAAGAATGAATAACTTATTGCAAAGTTTCTTTCAAAATACTTTTTTTTACTTGATGCGCACTATAGATAGCAACAGTTGCTATGTGCAGTATTATTGTGTTCTTGAAATGAATTTTTTAATTTAAAACAAAATAATGTGGAAAGGGAGTGTGCAAGAACCCATTAGATTTTTTGAATACTGTAATTGGAAATTGATAATATATGCTGCTCTGAGTTCAGAAACATTTGGTTGAACGAAGTGTATTTTAAAAATTATTTCTAGCATATTCTGGGTGCAGACTAATATCCATGATGAATTCTTCCCAAGAAATTAGTAGAGCACATATGCAGAGAGATTTAAATTATTTCCCTTTCAATTTTCTTGCCTTCCTTCTATGACAGGCATATTATACAAGGGTAGTAGATTTGCTTTATCCTTTCACCCCCGGCATATCATGTATGGTTATGAAACAAGTAAGGCTTTAAGCATTGGTATCCATGTTAAGTGTAAGATATAGAAAGCAGAAATTATCAAAGAATAATCTTTAAAGATTTTTCAGTGATTGCTCTGTAAAGATACCTTTTTTTCTAATATATAATCTGCTTCATGAAAGTGAAAATGAAAACACATTGGCAGATTGTTGATATACCGTGGATTTGTTAATGATACACTAGGTAGGAAATTTTTTTAAAGTTTTTTTTCATTATGACACTGAATTTTGTGCTATTAAAGAAAAGAGGTGGCAGGATTTCATCATACCCTGCTAGTTCTCACTCTTCTATCAAATATTTTGTGACAAGAAAAATATCAGGGAAGATGGGTTGACCTTCTTTTTGCTCCGCTGACCATTTTAGTTGACAATTACCTACTGAAAATTAATACTGAATTCTCCTTCTCCCCCACCCCTATGGGTATTGTAACACACTAATGTATTCTTTATTCACAGGATACAGATAGTGCAGCGTATAGCTCGACAGAAAGGCATAGACCCCTCAAAAGTCAACTTATCCAAAGTGAAATTCCAAATGATGCGAAAGGAGGACCTTAGTGTACTGTCTGAGAAGAAAAGTGATAAAGCTGGAAAGGAAAACATTTTAAGGAAAAAAATTGGGACTGGTAATAATAATAACAGTAATCATAAAAATAAGGAGAGTAACAGTAATAAGATTTTAGATTCTTATGACGAAACAAAGTCCCAGAATGATTCCAGCTCCCAAATGAATGTTAGTGCTTCAGTTGAAAATAGTAATGGAACAGTGATCAAAGGAGTAAAAAGAAAGAACAGCATAGAATCACTAGAAAGAAAGATTAAAAAACGGAGATTGAACGAGCAAGACAAAAGGCCTTTGCCAAAGAAAGTTCAAACTAGTGAAATTTCGAAAATGCCCTCTAATCAAGTAACCCTTTCCTCTACGAAGTCTTCGGAAAAACTGACAACCGAGTCTGATACAGATGACACATACACTGATCAGTTGCATATTGCACTAAGTGACGACAGTGAACCATTTTGCGACATGTCAAGTGACAGTGATTTTGAAATTGGTAGAAAGTCCAAAAAGAAGAAGAAAAAAAAGACCAAGACAAAGAAACCTGTACAGCAGTCATTGACACACACCGTCAGAAAGACTGGATCTGATAGTTATCAGATAATTAATCAGTCTCTGACAGAAGGACCTAAAAAGAGTGCTGTGTCTGTCATAAAGAATTCCAAATCTGTTGGTAATAAAAATCAGGGAGACATTCCTTTTAAAAAGTATAAAAGTGCGCTGCAAAGCAATCACACTGATAGAGAAGTAAGTGATGTTAAGCCACATATGACTTATCATGTCAATTCTTCTTGCAATTTATATTTTGCCCTTTCCAAAATGAAAGATTGCAAGGTAATGGTGATGGACATAGGGAAAAGTCTTCCAAAAGAGGCTTATGGAGGGAAAAGTCTTAATGTACGAATGATTGGGGGCACTTCGTATCAGGTTAGTCTTTGTGAAGAGCTACCCTCATCTACCTTGCAGTACATATTAAATACAATGGCAGTACCATACCAACATATCAGTCAAACTGGAAATCATGAGAATTCAGAAGAGGTTATCGAAGGGTGCTGTGTTGTTTGTGCTGGTAAATGTAAAGAATCAAAGCCTTTTTGGCATTCATTAGATGAAGACATCAATCCCCCATCGCTCCAGGTTCCCATACGTTGGGTATGTGCCTCTCTTAGCATTTCTCCTGTGGTAGTGACTGAGAGTGAGCGGGAAAGGGGTTTGGTAAGTTTTTGTTTGACATTGCATAATGCTCAAAATTTGTAAAATTGTCAGTAGACAGTAATATGATTGCAGTGTAATAAAATTTTTATGATTTTGAAAGCTCAGATTAGGAAATTGCTTATCATGCTTATTATTGTAATTTTTGCTTGAATAATATATGTAGACTATCAGTATACCTTTCAGAATTCTTGTTAAGCTACTGTATTCTATTTTAGTAAAAAAATATTTCATTCCTAAACATGGAAAATCCTCTCTGTATTCAGGTTTGTAGACACTGCTTCATCAATCTATCCAAAGAGTTTGACATATTTGTGAGGACCAAAATTGGTGAATCGGTTGACATACCACCTTCAGATGTTGAAGTTAATGAGTTTTATGTCACATTCAACCAGGCAACAATGAACATTGAGGCTGATCCTGTGGAGCTCACACCTGAGGGTGAAATTGTAAGTATTTTTCATTATTTTGCCATTTAGTTTGATATGAAATCTAATTCCGTTTTTCCTCTCTTTGTAAACATGGTGTTAGATTACATGTAAAATGACTGATGGTTTCTATAAACTTTCGTTTTTTGTTTTGGAGTGAGTCTTTTGAGATTTTAAAAGTGATAGGGATTATTGGACTGAAAATTCTCCATTTCCAGATTAATTAAGAAAAAAAATATTGATGGCAGAGATTGTCATAGTCATAGATAGTCATAGATTTTATTGCCAAATATTTAGTATACATACAGGAATAAATATGTACATTATATTCAGAGGCACTAGCCTGCTGAGCAAGAGCTCCTTGGCAGGCAGTTTAATATACATTTCACATAATTTAAAGTATGATGGCAATAGTTAACAAAAGCTCCAATATAGCAATCTCATACTTATCTTGTAATAAAGCAAAATAGCAGCCTGACCTTAACCTGGACATAATGATACACCATTACTATATTAATTATTAATCAACAAGGTGTGCTGAAGCAGTTTGCTTCTGGGGATGTAGCATCGTAGGTATTAAAGTCATTGTAAATTTGGAGTTAGCTGTAAGGTTACTTGCTGTGTGTGTTGAAGGGAAACTAAAGGGTATGTGGGGGGTGGGTAGATGGGCTGACTTCCATTGTTAATTTCATTAATTGATTGTATTCTCCCAACATAGCATCCAGTAGTAGGGAGAATTTTGAGTTGGAACAGTTTCATCTAGCTGCCTCTTGTGGTAAGTGTCACTCTGTGGGCACTTATCAGATGTGATATTTATCTAGCAAAAGTTTGTAATACAGAATATTGAGGTAATTATTGACAAGTTTGATATGCTAGGAAAAAATGAAGGTAGATATTGGATACTGAATAGAGATTTAGTCATTGAAGATACCACTGATTTGAGGAAAAAAATAATGGGTAAGCTTGGACAAAGAGGAGATATAGATGCAGGTTATTGCTCGACTATGCACTTCTGATGAGCAAAAAGGAGGAGGAATTCCTGTATGTAGATGTACATGAGCTGGGAGGCATAACTGTTGGTATGCCATACCATTTTAATGTGGAGATGAAGTTAAGTAGTAAGTTGGAGGTGATATTATGAAGAGGTGTTGACAAATGCTTCAGTAAAGGCTACAGAGAGAGTAGTAGAAGAGGATCATGAAGCTCACGAGGTGATAAAGAGTATTTTTAAGGTTCTTCATTTGTAGGTTTTGACAGATGGGCATTGGGCTTATACACTATTTCCTTCTGATAGCAAACTTTTTGTGTAACTATAGCCTGGTCAATATCTGATTAATATTGCATTATAAAATACCCCGTTAAGCTATTGGGATATTTGAAATTTTTTGGAATACTAATGTGGAGCAGTTTTTTGATCGATTAATTTCTTTTTATCGAAATTCAGTCATAATAATTTCTTTTTTTAATATTTTCTCGGTCTTATAAAATTTTCCTTACATTGCAGGAAGAAGTGGAGGAAATCTTTACCAAAATAATGCCCACCATACTTAATATTGGGTTGGACGATATATGTGGTGAGTATAATCGAGCCCCTATGGAGGAGGATGAGTATACAGTGTTGTTGTTATTAGTACTTAATGAATTCAGGGTTCATATTGGGGAGGGCTTGCCCATCCTTACACGCTGGTTAATGCAACTAATGCCTGTTCAAATGCGGTTGGAAGGTTATGAGATTTGTGAAGACAAATTAATCCCTTTCCTCAATTCTCTGGCAAATGAGTGGAAGAATAATTTTAAAGAACTGAATTGCCCTATTCCTCTTAATCTATTTGTCAGAAATAATGCCTCTACTTTGTCTAGTCCAAGTAAAACTGGAAGCATTGAGGACCATCTGGAGTCCTCAGTGTGTAGTAATGAAAAAGAAAATGCTTTACAGTGGGAAGATTTTCTTAAACCTGTTAACTTAGATAAGCTCTTTAGAGGTGAAGCAAGCCCTCTATCAAGGACAGATTTTAATAATGGGGTGCTCTATGCTTTTTGGAGAGTGTTGCAAATTATTGGAGGGGATGACGAGCAACTTGCTGATTGGGTAAAACAGGTCTCTCCTATAACTTTAGAAAAAAGCCATCTAAAAATGCTTTTAAATGCACCTTTACCACTTCATGAGCATTTACAACAATATCCTGAAGATTTAGAGAATTTGCGATGTGTGATTATACCTGAATCTGTTACAATAATACCAAATAGCCCCAAAAAGGAAGCAAAACCTCTTGTAGATAGTGGAATGCAAGAAAATTCACCTTTATCAAAAGCACCAAACTCTGCAGATTCAATTAGTCTTCCAGATGCAACATTACAGCCTTGTGTCACAAACAAGGTAACTTTAACAAATAAGAGTATGAAAAGTCCTGCTTCATCAAATGCTACACAGAATAAAAACAAGAACAGAAAAGCAAGAATATCTCTTTCTAAAATAAATAAAACTAGGGAAGTATTAGGCAAAGCTCCACGTGGTACCTTGACAATAGCCTCTTGCAACAAACAGATGTCATCTTATAGTTCTCAAGTGCCAAAGAATCTCAAGGAAGATATTCATGACTTAAGAAGAATGGAAGTGCTTGATAATAGATTGGCAACACCAGACTTAAATACATCGAACAAGAAATCAATGAATTCTGAAGGATACCCCAGTGAAGGCAAACGACATAGAGTTCGAAACCAATCTCACAATGATATGAGGGCATTGAACAATCAAGAAACAGCAGAGAAAAGTTTGAATGAATCATTACTATTAGCAAACAAAGTGAAAGAATTAGAAAGACAGCTTTTAGCAATGAAGAATGAAAATCAGCAATTGTTGATCATGAATCAAAAACTTTATGAGGCTTCAAGCACAGAAGAACACGATGGCA
>JAXCGZ010000158.1:0-2500 GCA_037179515.1 Halocaridina rubra
TATATATATACATATATATATATATATTATACATGTAACTGACAAACAAAATATATTGGTAAAATAAAATGACCTAAATAATTTAAAGAATCATAATAATAATAATAATAATAATAATAATAATAATAATAATAATAATAATAATAACAATAATAGTAACTGGAACAATAACTATATCAGCTTCAAATATACTTTCAATATGTTAACGCGACCTTTACTTTAGCAATAAAAATCAATAAAAAAAAAATTAAAATAAAACATAGAATATAACCACGTGCCATCTCTATTTACTGTAGAGAAGCAACGTAAGTGAAGACTCGGCTACATATGTTTGCAGCATTTACGAAAAGCCTGAGGTCAAATATTACAAAGAATTATGGTAAAAAAAAAAGTAAAGGCTAACTGCAGTTAGGAGCAAAATTTTCACCCACCGAGTTGACATTTACAACAGTCCGGAAAACTTTGAAACGTCTTGATACGTTTTGCAACGTCTTGCGACGTTTTGTAACGCTTTGGAAATATATGAAACGTTATGTGACGTTTTGAAACGCTTTGTTACGTTTTGAAACATTTGGAAAAGTACTTACTGTAGCGTTTTTAGGGATATTAATCTTAAACTGACTGCCCTTAAATAGGCGGAAAAAGAAAGATTATGGGAGTTAAAGAATCGCATGAGGAAATTGGCTATAGGGAATAAGCTTAGGTCTATGGCGTATGGTTTATGCAGTATCAATTAAATTTGCCAAAATGCAAAGAAATAGACAAATAACAGACAGACGGAGAGAAAGAGCGGGGATAGACAGAAAATAAGTAGAAAGCTTTATACATAATTTATATAAACTTAGAATCTTCTATTCAAAATTAACGATAATACCCCCATTGCAATATTGTCATAAATCGATACACACACACACACACACACACACACACACACACACACACACACACACACACACACACACACACACACACACGCACGCACGCACGCACGCACGCACGCACGCACGCACGCACGCACGCACGCACGCACGCACACACACACACACACACACACACAAACACACACACACACACACACACACACACACACACACACACACACACACACACACACACACACACACACACACACACACACACACACACACACATATATATATATATATATATATATATATATATATATATATATATATATATTTATATATATAGAAAACACTGATCTTATCTTCCATGAAAACACACAAAGGCAATAAAGCTTTTTTTATTCAATCCATGAAAGACACGTAATCAAAATTTTAAGTCCAATAATTAATGTTAATAGCAGAAGAATTTATATAATCTACTGATACTCTAATTCTATAAGTGTTATCGAATCAAATTTATTGCCAAAAAAAAAATCCTACGCTATTCCTACTAGGGAATCTCCATCTCTGTGTTCACTGTGACTTGTAAATATTTGTTCTGTCCCTAAGGAGAGTCATTTAAAGAAATATATAAATCCTAATTCATTCATGATTGCAAAATTATATTTTAAATCAATCATTATTACTTACCAGTGCGCCCTTTAAGAAGTCATATAAATTTTTACTTCATTCCTAAATACATTCCAGGGAGCCTTTGACTTACATCTCATTTCCTACATCATTCCTTCTGCCGATTTTCATCTATCATGTACATTCCTAAGTGCTTTTTTAAAATTCATATAAGTTTAATTTCATGTCAATATATTTTTCCATACTCCGCTTCGAAATCTTTTTTTCTAACAATTTTATATGTTTCTGGGTGTTCATGGAGTTAGTTATTTGTATTCCAATCTCATTTCTCATAAGTACTATACGCTCCTTGGTGCCTTCAGTGAGAGTCATTCCAAATTCCTACTCCAGGTCTTATCAGCGCAGGATGCTCCTGAGTGCCATGTAAACAGAATCCCTCAAATTCCTACAACCTTCCCCAGTCCCACTTGTGGTATTTTCATCACTTATCAAGCCTTTTTTTTTTTTTAACCTTTTACGTTTTTGTCTCCGCGTTTATGCCAATTTACGTATAAATGGTTCTATTCTAAACTTACAAGTCTGGCTGTTTTAAGTTTTTTTTTTTATTCTTTTATGATCCTTAGGTTGTATTTCTACTGTTTATGCTTTTATGTTTCGCTATGTCTCCTTTTATGGTCAGGCGTACCATCTGCTGACAGAGGAAAACTTGCAACTATTAACTAATATATGTTGCATAGACATAGCAATAGAACACGAGCATAATCCCTGGCGACAAAAAAAGAGATAATGCATCATAAGAGCTGCTAATCCTTCCTTCACTGATAGAAGAAAATGATTTCAGAATTTGCATTACCTGCAAGTCACAACAAGAGAGTCAAAGAGATCAGGTGAAGAGGGTTTCCTATCTCTCGATCCTTGATTTCTTTAATGAACATTAAACATAACTAGGTGATAAAAGATATATATATATATATATATATATATATATATATATATATATATAT
>JAXCGZ010000158.1:12500-17500 GCA_037179515.1 Halocaridina rubra
CTGAATGAGACTAACAAATATAGATTTTGAAATAATAATAATAATAATAATAATAATAATAATAATAATAATAATAATAATAATAATAAAATTAATAATAATAATAATAATAATAATAATAATAATAATAATAATAATAATAATAATAATAATAAATAATAAAATAATAATAATAATAATAATAATAATAATAATAATAATAATAATAATAATAATAATAATAATAATAATAATAATAATAATAATAATAATATAAAGCAATAGTAATTATAATAATAATTAAAATAGTAATTAGACAAAAAATAACTATTATATAATAATGCTGACTGGACAATTAGGTGTACCCTAAGATTTGTCTATATACAAATACAAATATTCTACGATATCAAAGCTGTTAAAATGGAGAACATGGTAAAGTGATAATAATCGTGACCCGAGTTTTTAGCTGCTAAAAAAAAAAAAAAAAAAAAAAAAAAAAAAAAAAAAAAAAAAAAAAAAAAAGAGAGAGAGAGAGAGAGAGAGAGAGAGAGAGAGAGAGAGGAGAGAGAGAGAGAGAGAGAGAGAGAGAGAGAGAGAGGGGGGGGAAATTGCCTCTGCAAAAAAAAAAAAAACACACACACACACACACACAACTGACCAAAGAAAAGTAAAAATACTACATATAGCAGAAGGCTTTACCATGTCATTTAGTAAGTAATGAGGACAATTTAGGATTCCTTTACAGTATACTTGAGGTGAAGGAAAGTATTTCTTGGTACTTTACAAATGCCTATAGTGAGTTGCTTCACTCTTGGTTTCACTCTGTTTGTCTCAAGAGCCACAGAGTAATTACAACGCTACATGGGGTCCCATAGCGAAAGATGACCGGGGGGGGGCTGCAAGGTATAGTAGAGGGTGGCAAGAAGTGGGTAGGGGCTGGCATGATTGGGGGGAGAGGGTAAGGGGTAAATGAGGATTTAGGAATGGATAGACCGAGGGAATGGAGCTCCAGAAAGGGAATATGTAGGGAAGCCATGGACAGCAAAACTGCTTATGAAATTCTTGGTCTATTTTATGAATAGTCTCATTTGGTCCCGAAGTCTGAAGGTCTCTTTGTGGACTGAGGGCTCCGGGTGGGAAGCCCTTTCACGCTGTGGCATAGATTATTTACGTCTGTGTTTGGTTCTTGGTTCTTTATTTCTGTTTTCTTATGCGTTACTGGTTAAAAAACCCATTTAAAAAAATATTTTGGCCTTGACGACTGAAGTCTTAAGGGCGGTTTACACGGTCAAGCGGTTCGTCGAACACGGTTCGACAGACAAGTGTTTGAAGTGATGTTCGAACGTATGAACGGGGTATTTGGTTGTCGAACACGTTCGATGCTTGAACGTGTGAACGGGGTATTTGGTTGTCGAACACGTTCGACAAACGTGTTCGACAGCCAAATACCCCGTTCACACGTTCGAACATCACTTCAAACACTTGTCTGTCGAACCGCGTTCGAGAACCGTTTGACCGTGTACACCGCCCTTAAAGTCTGTAAACAGACATAAACCTTGCTACTGGAAGGATTAACTATACCAAAATGGCAGTGCCAACTCCAAATAAAAGAAGGTCCGTGCCAAGAATCAAAAGCTCATGATGAACGGAATAGAACTTAACCAACTGTAGTGCAAGTCACCTAAGTGACGGTGCCAAGACTGGTATAAAAGAAGAAGGCAGGAGGTGGGAGAGGTATCTGACCATAAATAGTTTTCATAATATCATAGCAGCTGCCCACTAATACAGCCAACAGAAAAAAAATCTCCGATAAGGAGACGGGGAGTTATGAGAATAGGACTCATTCTCGTGAAAACATTTCTGTATATACTATTAGGCATGCTCACACTCATACGTACACACACACACACACACACACACACACACACACACACACACACACACACACACACACACGCGCACACACACACACACACACACACACACACACACACACACACACACACGCGCACACACACACACACACACACACACACACACACACACATGCCACGAAACTGGTGCCAGAAATACGCAATCTCAGTTATGATGAGAGGCTGAGGGAATTAGACTTACCATCACTCCAAGCTAGAAGAGTGAGGGGGGATATGGTGACAGTCTTTTAAATTCCTTCATGGTTATGATAGAGTGTGGATAGGGATCGATATTTTGATATGGCTGGCTCTAGAACTAGAGGTCATAGTTTGAAGCTTCGTAAGAAAACTTCTTCGCAGGATGTAAGGAAATACTTTTTCAGTGTAAGAGTAGTTGATAATTGGAATTGGCTAAGCGAGGAGGTAGTTAATGCTACCTCAATCCATAGTTTTAAGGACAGGTATGATAAGTATCACTGAGTATAAAATGGAAGCGATCAGGAGACGGGAAGATACGAGCTTTGGGCTCTTTCCCTTAAACACAATTAGGTAATGCAAATTAGGTAATCACACACACATACAAAACACCTTAATAACGTTAAGAAAGATTTATTATTTATGAAATGAGTGATATATTGCTATCAGCAGGAACTCTCACCAAACTAATTTGTCACTCCAGATGTTAACTATTTGAACATCTTCTTCATTAATATAATAATAATAATGATAAAAATAATAATAATAATAATAATAATAATAATAATAATAATAATAATAATAATAAAACTATAATAATAATGATAATAATAATAATAATAATAATAATAATAATAATAATAATAATAATAATAATAATATTAATAATAATAATAATAATAATAATAATAATAATAATAATAATAATAATAATAATAATAATAATAATAATAATAATAATAATAATAACGAAAAGCTTGTTATTTATACGAAAGAAAATAAAGACATGTTAATATTATAGATAAAAAGAAAATTAAATGAAAAAATAGATATAAATGAATAAATACATATTAAAAATTAAACCACGTATGTGTGAAAAATGTTATAGAATAACTTTCATGGAAGAGAGAGAGAGAGAGAGAGAGAGAGAGAGAGAGAGAGAGAGAGAGAGAGAGAGAGAGAGAGAGAGAGAGAGAGAGAGAGAGAGAGAGAGAGAGAGAGAGAGAGAGAGAGAGAGAGAGAGAGAGAGAGAGAGAGAGAAAATGAAATGTTTCATATTGTTTCTGTTTCACATTTTCAAAGTAAAAAAAAAAATTAAAAGAAACACGAAATCCAGCCCCAGTAATTTGTGGTTTGCACCCCACTTCACTCTAAATAATGTGTGTACGTGTGTGTGTACGTGCAAGTGTATGTAAGTTTGTGAGCATGTGTGTATATTTTTTGAACCTAAAAATGGAATTTCTAACCCCTCCCTCCCACCCGCATCTCATTCGTGACTAGCTCAGTTGCTTAGTGTCAGGCTACCTTCTTCTCGAGTTGGAAAAACCTAAGTAATTCTTATAGCATCTTATCTTGCTAACCTCTTGGAGATATAAAGGAGAGGGTAGTGGCATCTCTCATTTGTTAGATAGTACCTGCCAACTCATTATTCCCTGTCAGTACCCTACTAGGTTTGTGGGGTGAATGGTAGAATGGCCTCCTATAGAAATCACCCTTCAATAATGGCAAAATTGCAAGTCCAACATCTACCAAGAAAATACGAGTATACAATGCCGTACATTCCTCTCTCTCTCTCTCTCTCTCTCTCTCTCTCTCTCTCTCTCTCTCTCTCTCTCTCTCTCTCTCTCTCTCTCTCTCTCTCTCTCTCTCTCTCTCTCTCTCTCTCTCTCTCTCTCTCTGCCTAGGGTTGTCCAAAGATATACCAAAATATATCCACAATACTTTTTTCTGTCTTCCACTTGTTCCGGTTTTACGTCACGGACTCCCTTTTCTACTAAGGGCTAGGACGGTTGCCTTCTTGCGAAGGACTTGTTTTGGCAGACGTAATCGTTACCTTAACTTTTACAAATCAGGCTACTGAAGCCAGCTGACTTAGTGTCGACCCAACCCTGATCACTGAAAATGGTTGCTGTCAGGAAGGATATCGCCAGCACCAGTCTACAAGAGGCTATTGAGAAGCAGCTACCCTACATGAGGCTAGGGAAATGCTGCTGAAAAAGATGATCAAGAATATTTTACTAAATATTTTAAAGTAGTTTACAATCTGCAGATTTTTCATCAACTAGCCCCCACTCATCTTATGGCGTACTCATCGGGGTGCCGACTTGACAGGTGTTACTACAGCCAGGTGGGAGCTACAATCATGAGATGAACTCCATCCCTTTTGGGTTTGAGCCGACATTATAACTAGTTAAGCTATAAAGGGGGGTATACACGGTCAAACGGTTCGTCGAACGCGGTTCGACAGACAAGTGTTTGAAGTGATGTTCGAACTTGTGAACGGGGTATTTGATTGTCGAACACATTCCGTGTTCGACAACCAAATACCCCGTTCACACGTTCGAACATCACTTCAAACACTTGTCTGTCGAACCGCGTTCGACAAACCGTTTGACTGTGTAACCCCCCCTTAAGAAGATAAAACCGGAACCTCCTGGGTATAGAGCGACGTTATATCTATGGATGAGAAGTGACGATATATCCACGAATAAGAAAGAACTTTCGGAACCTCCTGGGTGGAACCGAAGCGCTATATTAAGTGATGCATTGAAAACTTCAAAATATTGATGATGTCATAAATATCTAAAATTACCAAGGACCAAATTTACCATTTAAAACGTCGATATCAAAAGCGCTTTAGAAATTGGTAATAAATAATAAATAAATAAAGAGAGAGAGAGAGGAGAGAGAGAGAGAGAGAGAGAGAGAGAGAGAGAGAGAGAGAGAGAGAGAGAGAGAGAGAGAGAGAGAGAGGAGAGAGAGAGAGAGAGAGAGAGAGAGAGAGAGAGATATGGATGTTCAACAGCTGTTCCTACTTTTATTATCATTAAATATTTTTTGTAGCTATATAATATATATATATATATATATATATATATATATATATATATATATATATATATATATATATAT
>JAXCGZ010000158.1:22500-35000 GCA_037179515.1 Halocaridina rubra
GCCAAAGCGGAGGCTCGAACTTCGGTCCTGTGGTATGATAGACCCATCAAACCACTTGTTGCACGTGTAAACATTCCCACTACCCCCCCTCCTCCCCAAAATCCACCCCTCCCCCAAAATTCTCTCCCTCTAACATAATGACGCAATGTGTAACTAATGCAAAGGCTAAATTCACTAATAACAATAAGGTTCTTTTTAAGGTCTAAAAAAAATCTAAAAAAACTGGGGCTCAGAGCTGCATGACAGATATAATTATGACCATTCTCTTGATTTTGTTTCTGATATAATTGTTTCCATCCATTGCCTATAACATTTATTGTAATCATTTCCACTGCATAAGCCAGCTAATGGGGAGAGTAAGCAAGCTTAACTCATTGCCGGTCCTACACTAGGTTTAGTGGATAGGGTTGTTATCAGGGAGGAGATCCGGTCGTAAAGCTTTCAGTCAAAACCTACAGTAGTCTCTAAGATTCTAATGAGAAACAGTGACCCATAAGAACAAGGGAAAAAATGTTCAGAAAGATAATGATGATTCATCACATTTGCTAAGTTAGCAGGGGTTGTGAGGCGACAGACGCCTTTACTGTCTCTTCCTCATCCTCGGTTACTTGGTTCCGTTAAAGACTACCTGAAGTAGTAGCTCAGTGCCTACAGCATCTGGCACCCATTCTGGAGGTCCAGAGTTCGATTTCCCTTATCTTTTACAAAGGAAATTTGCATTAAAGGAAATTCCCTATTATTGCTGTTTTTAAGAAATTTCTGCCATTGTAATTAGACCCCGGTCAAATATCGCTGATCCCCAGTTAAGTGTTAGCTTAAGAATAACTACAAAATCACAGTTTGTGAATCTCGTCTTTGGGTCCCACGAAGGTAACCTGTTTTAAATTAAAACCCAAGAGTGATTGTATTATTGGAAGCATTCCATGACATGACATTAGATTGGTTGCATTTAGAAGGCAAGTTTTCCTTCCCTTCACATTCGTTCCCTTTTATAATTATGATTTATTTAATTTTCTTTCGATATCTTTCTTTCTTTCTTTATTTATTTATTTATCCATTTATTCATTAACTTACTAATAAATTCATATTGACTCATAGATTCTCTGCAGTCTCTTCCAGCTGTCATTTCTTTATCATTAAATTTTCACTTAACTAGTATTAATCTATTTATTCATTTACAAACAATTTTCTCAAGTACTATTTGTTTTACTCATTTTCTTTGCATTTTTCCACAGTAGTCACTGTTATTTTCATTATTGTTTTAGTTATTGTTTTATACACTTATTTTTTTCATTTCTTGTTACATACTCATTTCCTGTATACTTGAAACGTACACAATGTTGTTTTGCTAATATATCATTCCATACTTTAGTATCATTAAGATATTAGATTAGTAAATCATTTACTACTTCTTAAAAGACACATTTCTTTTTTTATTTCTTCACTGCACAATATGTATAACTATTATTTAGAGTTAATTCCATCTCCACCCCTTTCTGGCAGACAGGTCTCTAAACCCCAGACAATTCACATACGAAAATGTCGTTCCATTAACACGCCGTAAAGAAAGGATGGAGGGACTGAACATGTTCGCACACGTACGGACCCCTACGAACTTTTATGAGTGACTGCTTATTTTTCTCTCTCTCTCTCTCTCTCTCTCTCTCTCTCTCTCTCTCTCTCTCTCTCTCTCTCTCTCTCTCTCTCTCTCTCTCTCTCTCTCTCTCTCTCTCTCTCTCTCTCTCTCTCTCTTTATTCGTTGTCGAAGATTCATATTTACTGAAATCTTCATATTATATAAGGTATCAAAATTTGCTTAAGCATTTATTAATCTATTCTTTATATATCTATTCACTTATTTATTATTTGCTAAGGATTTATTTGTTTATGTTTATTTATTTATTTAGTAATTTACAATACGTATTTTGATTTATCTTTCATAAATTTATTTTTTTAAATGTATTATCATTAAATATTTCAGAGTTTTTTTTTCTCTCTCTTCATATATAGAAATTCACATTTTCTATACATTTTCACAATTGGTTATTATATTGAGTCTGGTTGTGTTCATTCATATTAAAAAAGGAATTACTGTTATTCATCACAGTCTTACGGATAACATCACATAAGATTATTACCAATTATTTCATTATCTTCATCACCATAATTTTTAATCTGACATATCTCGAACAGATAAAATAATAGTGTTTTACACATTCAATCATTGAACTGCAGCCAAATTTAACCTAATTTTTTTTTCCTATCTAAAGGCGACACAGGATTGGAATTATCACGGAAGATTGTCTGTAAAAAAATATCGACAACTCTGAGCATTTTGGGAATTATTAACTCTTTCCAGGTCGAGGTTTTCCAACTTCAGTGTTTCGACTTGTATTACATCCAAAGTTATCATTAGCGAACAGTGTGTGGTGGCAAAATTATCTTGCAAAACTCAAGTTCATTTCTTAACGTAGTCATCTGTTAATACATACATACATACGTACACACACACACACACACACACACACACACACACACACACACACACACACACACACACACACACACACACACACACACACACACACACACACAGACACACACACACAATATATATATATATATATATATATATATATATATATATATATATATATATATATATATATATATATATACTTGAAAATGAGAGAGAGAGAGAGAGAGAGAGAGAGAGAGAGAGAGAGAGAGAGAGAGAGAGAGAGAGAGAGAGAGAGAGAGAGAGAGAGAGAGAGAGAGAGAGAGAGAGAGAGAGAGAGGAGAGAGAGCAGTTACGGCTAGTTTTCATAAGTAGCATTTTCACATTAGAAGACAATAATTTTTGACACATGTTTCTTAGAAAATATATATTTAAATGCTTAGTTTTCAGAAATCATTTAACTTTTCATTACTATTATTATTACTCTTATTCAAAATATTCATAATCATATTATTATTATTATTATTATTATTATTATTATTATTATTATTATTATTATTATTATTATTATTATTATTATTATTATTATTATTATTAATAGTAGTAGTAGTAGTAGTAGTAGTAGTAGTAGTAGTAGTAGTAGTAGTAGTATGGATGTTGCTGTTGTTGTATGTTATTTTGTTGATGTTGAAGTTATATTTGCTATAGCTGTTGTTGTTGCTGAGGCTGTTATTGTTGTTATTTGGGTTGAATTTGTCCTTATATCTTAGACTCCTTTATAGAATCCATAATGCACCTTACCATTAAGTGAAATACTAATATTTATTGTAATATTAAATATTAAGAGTTTATCATTTACTACAGTTCCAACAATTCCAATATTCTCTTATGAAAAGAGAATATATATATATATATATATATATATATATATATATATATATATATATATATATATATATATATATATATATATATATATATATATATATATATATATATATATAGCCACCCCCATCAAACAGTTTATAGTCTATCACATCCAAGGTCGCAACAGCGAATCAATCGTCTCTATATCACCCTCTCCCCTGCATTCTCCTCCATTACATCACACACCCTTGTGTCCTACCTCAACACATCCATAAGTCTCTTCTATGGCCTACTTCTCTCCTCCTGCTGGCAGCTCCATCCTCATCATCCTTTACCTAACATACGCCTTATACGTCCCCAGCACATGCCTAAACTATCTCATTTTCGGCTTTTTACCATGTCCCTCATCCACCTAACCACTTAAAATTCTACCAATCCTCTACAACAAACAATAGGCACACAAAGTGACAAAACAGCAGTTTTCAAAAATCACAAATCAAGACGAGGAGAATATTAATGCAAGTAAATAAACTGTGACGAAATTACGTGAATCATTTTGGTTTTGTAACTTTAAGAAAGGGAAAGGGAAAGCCTAGGAAGAAGAAGAAGAAGAAGAAGAAGAAGAAGAAGAAGAAGAAGAAGAAGAAGAAGGAAGAAGAAGAAGAAGAAGAAGAAGAAGAAGAAGAAGAAGAAGATTATTTTAACTCTGTTTAATTCCATGGATTTTCAAATGCTACTACAAAATTAAAACATGATTTGCTTTCAATAATTTTTCAAGCGGTTAATGCAATATAATTGAGAATGACCGATTCCATCACGACTTACCTATGTAGCTTCTTCATGAAAGATTGCACAAACTAAAATACCTGAATATTCAATATGACACCATAATGATAAAAAAAAATATTCTTTCACTCACCTTGAGAACAGGTTGGCATGTATTGTCCCGTATCTCCGAAGCTTACCTAAAATTAAAAAAAAATTAAAATTAAAAATAAAAATATTGCAAAAACAATAAGCAAAATTTACATAAAAATAAAGAATAAAAATTTTACAAAAGAAAAAAAAAACAAGCAAAATCTAATACAAACCTAAACATATATAATATAGTGTTCTAGGAAACATTCATGTCAAACTTGATAGTCTAGCGAGGCGAATAGGACTAACTGAAGTAGAAAAAATCCATTATGATTCTATATGAAAACTCTATTAGGAAACCAAGATACTGAACAGGGTCTAGTGTTTCTCGTAGCACAAATAACTCTTCTAAATGTAACATTCACCGGACATACCATAACAAGAGCTTAGCCTAGCCACAGGGTCAAAAAATGTTCCGTTGCTTATGTGCTAACGGACCCACGAGAGTGAGAGTTGGAGTGCTGCAAGGTATGAGAGGAGTTTGCTAAGTCTATTTGTGTTCTTCTTCTTCTCTTTTTTAATAGGTTTTGGGATTTTCATGTCTATCGGACTTCTATTACTTTCAACAAATTTAGACACTGCCATTTAAGTTTTTCAAGAACACAGAACTAATGAAATATTTGCGTGTCGTTTAGAAAGGGATGAAGTATAATCAAATACTTTTAATATCAGACTGACTTCATAAGTAATAATATATTATTATTATTATTATTATTTTAAAGTAATTATCATAAAGTATTTTAAATTATCTACTTATGAAATTATTTCAGTTTCATTATCAACAGATATTAAATATGTAAATGTAAAGATAACAGTAATAAAACACGTAACCGTGTTTTACTAAATGGAATCTAATAAGCAAGAACTAAAAATAAATATACAATAAAGAAATATGAGTATAAATATATATATATATATATATATATATATATATATATATATATATATATATATATATATATATATATATATATATATATATATATATATATATATATATATAAAGTAAATAAATAAATGAAATTTAAAGTTATATCAGTTCTCAACATTAAAACAGGAATTCAGATTATGATAATAAAAATAAATAATAATTTCAATGTAAATGGCTTAATGCAAAGATTATGAAAATATTTTCGGACTACAATTATAGCCATGAAATATTTTCCAAGATATATTTTCTCAACATAATTATTAAGCAATAACAAAGCTGTTCTCACTTCTGAAATAATGGAAAAATAATATCCAGTTATCTGATGAGTTAATATATGGAAACAAATGCAATTTCCCTTACACTAACCATTATATATGTAACTAGTAGTAGGTTGGCCCATGGCATCAACCACCCGTTGCGATACTACAGCTGAAGGTAATTTGAGCTTAAATAGGACTGTCCAAGACAGTTCTATGTTAAGTCTTCCTTCAGTTACCGCTCTTTTTCTATGCCTACATCAATACTGAATACTCTTGGATATTCATTACACATCTCTTATTATCCCTTCACATCTGACAAGTCACAGCACTCCCCCATCTCTGTTTCGTCTTGTTTTTATAAATTCATCGTGCCCAGGCCCGATGAGAGCTGTTTTATTTTATTATATTTTTTTTGCCCGTCCTGGTGTCACAATCATTCAAAAAAATCGCTTTGAATTTACTGTTGCATCAGAAGTCCATTTTTGTGAGATTCGGCTGACATGACAACATCGTGACTACACTTGTAATATACCTGAAAAATATAACCAAAAAACGTTATAAAAAGTCTGTTTTTTCCCCTCCCACCCTTGGCACCCTCCTGCTAATATCCACTAAATGCCATTCCCTTCTTCTGGCACCGTCTAACCCCCCACCTCACTCTACATCATTAAGTGTACAATGAAGTAATGCCACGTTGCTTAAAATAACCTTTCTATCATCCATTCTCACATAAATCAGCTGAATTTCCAACTCTTACTTCCTCCCTGTCAGTGAATATGTGTTATTGTCCGTACTGTACAACAGTGCATCTTGTACAATATTTCATATATCTTGTACATATTGCTATACACTTCTTGTATGTACCACAGTTCATACACATTGATATATACATTTTGTAGTGGACTTCATTTTGATTCATGCAGACATCTTGAAGTTCACTGCGCATATATCCATCTTGTACCATCATTCATAGAGATAATTTGTACCACACTTCATAGAGATACAATTATATGTGTTTTACTACACCTCATGCTATTTTGTACACCAAATCAAGTAGATTCACAAATAAATTGTGCATCCAACAACATCTTCAACTCTATAGAGGCATCTTCTACTACACTCCAAAAGAATTCATAAGAGATCTTTTGTTACATTTCAATTAGAACTAAATTACTTATAGATTCATGCAGGAATTTTGCACTACCCTCTATATATTTTGTGCTACACTACATAGAGATTATATGTATTTTGTACAACACCATACTGATATCTTGTACATATCACACATTAATGCGGGCATCTTGTACTACACCTGTACACTTTCTATAATTTCATACAGGCATTTTTATTTTACTTAATTTCATATAAATAACTCTATTTCTACACTTTACAAGAACATTTTGTACTAATTCACATTAATAGTACAACAAGAGTACACTGTGGATGTTTTATTGTATTTACATCCTTACTAGCATAGTGCACATACTCAAAGCACGTGTACAGTAACAATGAGAAAAAAAGGGGACATCTAAGTCGAGAAGAATTAACCACGTGTAAGTAAGTGAGACAACTATGATAACACTGACTGTTGTGTACATTAAAGTATTAGTATTTATTTCTTAACATGCACGTGAATGAGTTCTTGCTACGCAACTTACCAAATAACGGGACTTGGAATACCAACACTGACAAAATATTCTCTGATCCTGAGATTAATATCTAACGTTAAAAATCATGAGACCTTGTTTTCAGTCAAAATATTAAATGTATCAAATTGATGACAAAACGGGATTCAACTTAAAAATGACTTGATTCGGTATTTCAGTAAATATAACACCTGCCCCCACCTAACAGGTCCGACGTTTTTATTCCCCAAGGAGGCTCGAGCACCTTCCCTTCGTTAGAGCCATCCGAGGATAATAAGAGGACAGCCACTGGCTGGTGGTGACTCCTGGAACTGGAGGATACGTGGACGATGTTCTATGTTGACTCATCATTGTACGAGTGTCAGACTGATAAGTCACGTATATGGACCTTGGCATTAGCCAAGAGATGAACTTGTTCCCCTGCTCCAATATCACAATGACTACAGTGGCGAAATAGGGTTGAGGAATGAAATTGAGAATGAATATAAATTTCTTTTTCAAAGAATATGAAATCCGACCCAGATGCCGCCGGGACAGGGAAAATATCATTTAAGTCAAGCCAGAAGGTGTTTCCTCGTCTTGTAGCCCGTGTCAGTTCAACGGGCTTACTAGGTACAATGTTAGATGTGTGAAATAAGAAAGGGAATAATTTTCAATAGTTCTTGCTTTGGCAAAGGAATATAACTATCTCCGATCTGCTACTCTCAAACACACACACACACACACACACACACACACACACACACACACACACACACACACACACACACACACACACACACACACACACACACACACACACACACACATATATATATATATATATATATATATATATATATATATATATATATATATATAATATATATATATATATATATATATATATATATATATATATATATATATATATATAATATAAATATATATATATATATATATATATATATATATATATATATATATATATATATATATTCTAAAGACAACAGAAAGATATAACCTAAAAATATTACCGTGCTTAAAATGGACATCAAACAAACACGAAGAAAAAAAAAGAAAAAAAAGAAAGGAAATATAAATAATGGTGAGAAAATGGTCCATTAGTAATAAATAACTTTCACTCGTTCCCGTTAGTTTTTGTTTTTTTCATATTTCTTTTTCTTGAAAACAGGCTATAATTAGTAAGGGGTTATATAAATATAGAGTGCGGATTCCTCTCTCTCTCTCTCTCTCTCTCTCTCTCTCTCTCTCTCTCTCTCTCTCTCTCTCTCTCTCTCTCTCTCTCTCTCTCTCTCACCACACACACACACACACACACACACAACCGATCAGGAGACGGGAAGATACGAGGTTTGGGCTCTTTCCCGTAAACACAATTAGGTAAGTACAAACACACATATATATTAGATGTCCGTGCATACCTTGGCACCACAAATTTATATTTCATGTGCTGTTCTCTTTATAGCTACAATAAAACGATGATAATAATAATAATAATAATAATAATAATAATAATAATAATAATAATAATAATAATAATAATAATAATAACAATAATAATAATAATAATAAATAACACCTTTCTTAGTCATTCACACCGTTCTACATATATATATATATAAAACTATATATTTCTCTACCAAATCCTTTAGCAAACGACTACACACTTTTCTCGGACTTTTTTTCTTCCTTTTATTTTTATTATTAACTTTCTCGTACTTAAATAGAGAGTTCGGTAAGCTACAATAAACATTTAAAAAAAAAGCATTTCCCTGTGTTTTAAACGCCATATTTATTGTCTCGGTCACTTTCATTTCCTACTACCGGGCCATATCCCCCAGTCTCAGTTCCCCCTCCCCTTGAATGTAGCATACTGTAGCGTTTGTGAAAACGCGTAAAAACTTTCCTAAGGGTGTATTAATAATAATAATAATAATAATAATAATAATAATAATAATAATAATAATAATAATAATAATAATAAAAATAATAATAATAATAATAATAATAATAATAATAATAATAATAATAATAGCATTATTATTAATAATAATGATAGCATTAATAATAATAATAATAATAATAATAATAATAATAATAATAATAATAATAATAATAATAATAATAATAATAATAATAATAATAATAATACCTTTATTTTTACAAAGCATACACTGGGTATACTTACAATATCTATGTATTATAACAGCTTTAGCATAATATACAACAATGTGCGAGTGGATGTGATGTATTTTTTCCTACAAGGCAGGCAGACATAGACAAAATTTCGTAAAATATGTGATAATGAAATCAGCATATTCTTCCTACAAAGAAGTCACATTCATACAATAACCTATTCAGTCACTAAATTCATTCATATTCAGTCACTACATTCATTCATATTCAGTTACTACATTCATTCATATTCAGTCACTACAAAAATGTGCTCTCAATGTCATGTAACTTACTGATGTCTCTTCTGAAGCGTTACTGAAAATTGTAGGATTTTCTCTGGGGACCGAGGTAGCGCAGTGGTTTGAATACTAGGTTCGGGATGTGACAGACCAGCGATGGAGCCCACCGTGGCCGTTAGGAAGGGCATCCAATCTTAATCCCTCAGCTCCAGACAGTCTACGTCCACCCTTATAATGAGGATTAATAATGACACATAAAAAGGTAAACAACTTAATTTCACACGTGGACACCAAGGTACACACATGTATAAACGCACACACGCACACATCGATGTCAGCAATCATCACTCTATCTATATAAAAGAGTCATGTTCTCCTTATAAGGAGGGTGGCTAAGTCAAGCAAATACTTTGACTCTAATACACAGAGAAGGGGGTTCCCAGTCCTCTCGATCGGCACATTAGTATATGAAAATATTCCCGTTTTACGTCACGGACTCCCTTTTCTACCAGGGGCTAGAACGGTTGCCTTCTCGCGAAGGACTTGTTTTGGCAGATGTAATCGTTACCCTGAGTGTATGCCCTTACTAACCTCAGTCCATGACGGGGCTAGTATGGGCATACACTCAGGGTAAAACCGAAACCAATCAAGTCTCTGGATAAGCAACACACATGATCCAAAAGTAAACACACTCCGTTTTAATGTTAACAACAGCGCATATATACCAACCCTCAATTTCACCTCATAAAGAGCAGTGACTTATTTCCCCCTTCCTAGACATGACGGGAAGAAAAATTTCAACGGTGAGGAGCCACAAATGATAACGACGGCGCCATCGGTAACCTAAATATTCAGGAAGTCACTGACGTAAAGCGAAGATCCTCAGATTATCATTATAAAGGTTTTCCGATCTTCTTCTTCTTCTTGGAGTTTACAGGTGTCTTGGTCTCTTCACACAGCTGGTAGCGTCTCGCATAAAACCAGAGGCTATACTTGACAACTCCGAAGACTTATCAAGTGTAGTCTTGGAATAGTAAACCCAACGACTATATATTGCTCTGCTTTGAGTAAATTATTATATAAAATTTATCATTTTATATTATTATTATTATTATTAGTTATTATTATTATTATTATTATTATTATTATTATTATTATTATTATTATTATTATTATTATTATTATTATTATTAACAGACTTAAGTAAGTGAGCTCTCGAAGTGGCTCCTATAGATATAAAAAAAATCCCAGTTCTGAGCATAACAACAAAGGTCTTAAAAGAAAATGAATTTGCACTTCTCTCTCTCTCTCTCTCTCTCTCTCTCTCTCTCTCTCCTCTCTCTCTCTCTCTCTCTCTCTCTCTCTCTCTCTCTCTCTCTCTCTCTCTGTTAAGCAAGTGTTGAGCTTGTAATAAAAAATATCCAAGCTCGATCCATGTTACTGGCGAAATTAGCTTAAGTTGTCTGAAACTCGTCTTCGGACTCAATCGGTAGCACTGAATGCAAATGATAGCGTTTGAAAAAGAGGAACTCAATAAGATAATCTCTCTCTCTCTCTCTCTCTCTCTCTCTCTCTCTCTCTCTCTCTCTCTCTCTCTCTCTCTCTCTCTCTCTCTCTCTCTCTCTCTCTCTCTCTCTCTCTCTCTCTCTCTCTCTCTCTCTCTCAAATGAATGGAAAAACCTTCAACCTACATTCAACGTATACTTGTATTCTCTTTTTTTTTAAATATTTAATAATTATTTACATTTGGAAAAAGGAAAATGAACGCTCTATTGGCATTAAAAGATGAACAATAGTGCAATTTACATAATGTAAAAAATCAAGAGAGACTGTATAGGTATAAAAAGATGAGCAATAGTGCAATTTACATAATGTAAACAAATCAAAAGAAACTTAATCTTTCACATTACAAAACATAATAAACAGTTCGACCAGTTTATCTCAAAACCTCTTGGCAGACCTTTTAAATTTATTCAAATTTGGATATATAATCTCATTAGGGATCAACTGGAGAGAACATACCCTGAAACCATCAACCTGAGAAGGCGTGTATTATCAGCAATTACTTGAGGGGGGGGGTTCCTGAGAGTTGGGGGGCTACAGTTTGGATATGACGATGAGTTTGTTATTTAAATATTAGGTTAGGTTAGGTTAGGCTTGGTTTGGTAAATAAATCTAGAGAAAGATAACCTTATGATAACCTAAGGCGAACTTTCTCGACCTGATTACCAACTTTCAACATCAAAACTCAACTCAAAATTCAATTAAAAATTCAGCATTGAAAATGCCATGGCATGACTAAGGGGCATTAATGCATAAATATGACACAATACAAAAGGAAGTGATAGTGGAAAGAGATCTATTATTAAGCGAGGAGAGAAACCGAGCTAAGTGTTATAATGAGAGGTCGAAGCCTAGAAAGTCTATAGTCACGGCAATAGATAGAAAACGGAAGAAGGGAATTAATCTGCATCGCATAGAAAACGGAAAAATAGGCTCGAACGGAGACTTTCTCTTCTCGTTTTTTTGTTTTGTGTTTTATTCTTATTTCCTTTCTTAATAGGTCCAGAATTATAGGGTAAGCGTATGAATGTCTATTTTCCTGCCTGTGCTCAAGGTGCACAGCACTGGGCACACTTAAAAAAAAAGGAAAGATAAAAAAATAAACATGCTGTGTCTGTCTCTCTCTCTCCCTACGCACACACATATCCGCACTTGAAAAAGCACATAGCTAAGCTTGAAAAAGTTTAAAGACATGCCACGAAACTGGTGCCAGAAATACGCAATCTCAGTTATGATGAGAGGCTGAGGGAATTAGACTTACAATCACTCGAAGCTAGAAGATTGAGGGGGGATATGGTGACAGTCTTTAAATTCCTTCATGGTTATGACAGAGTGGATAGGGATCGATATTTTGATATGGCTGGCTCTAAAACTAGAGGTCATGGTTTGAAGCTTCATAAGAAAACTTTTGTAGGATATAAGGAAATACTTTTTCAGTGT
>JAXCGZ010000158.1:40000-70000 GCA_037179515.1 Halocaridina rubra
TACATGAATTCTCAGCTTCCCTCCAATCTCGCCTGTAGCACGTGTTTTTGTTGTGAAATATATTTGGCTATTTGTTTTCTTTCATGTTATCGAGACAGTAATAGAGTCCTTTCACATGTAAAGTATCGATATTACTAGTAATTGTTTAATGCGAATTCCAGAGTTAAGAAGTGGGTAAGGCATAAAGTGGAGGAAGCTTGGGAAGGGGATATGAATAGTCTGGTGAACTGTCAATTTTATGGGTAGTTATTTGCAACAACCCCAACCAGTGAAATGAAAATATAATACACTGATAAACTATGTAAACTCTTAAACGGTAATGCTAAATATCAACTTGTTTCATAACTGCGGGTGTGAAAGTAACTACGAGACGCATTCTATCGAACCTAACCATCATGACTTTCTCTCTTGCTGTACTAATAACTATGAGAATGTGGCTATAAAATAGGAGGTTAAGCCCTATACCATCTTCTGTAACCCATCGTAAACAAACTGGTACCGATAATTTACATGATATGATCCCTTAAGATCCTCTTCCTCTTACAGTGCATTAAAAATTACCGTGGAGGTATTTGACTATGGGTCTCAGTATGTCCTGTATTATCAGTAACCCATTCTGTTCAGGTGAAAAAAAGGAGCGGCAAAAATGTCTGGGATATGGGCTCGAGTATCAGTGAGTCTGATATCCAATAGGTTTAAAGAAATATTATGCCTAAATCAAAAATTAAAGCATGTGGTGGCCAGAGATACATCTCTGTGATTCCTGTCATGTTACTACAGGTAGCATATTAAATCACTTAGCAGCATAATAGAATAGAATTTTAAAATGCTTTATAATACAGACATACCAAAAGGTATATTTTAATACAATCTAAAAATGTGTGGATATTACAGGACAATGTCCAAAATCACTACATTACTCAATATCCACAAAAACTCAACTTGACACATACCTTTATATATTAAAATATATAATAATAATGGCTCAAAAAGTAAAGGTTACTCGTTATCTGCATCCCCACCCTATGGAGAGCTCCTCTGAATCCTTCTGTGGACTATTACAAGCCGTAAACCTCTAGCAGAAGCAGATTTCTATTGTAAATCAAAATAAGCAAGTAAAAGTCCATGCTTTCCTCTTTGGCTCTCTGAAATTTGTTATTTCTTATCATTTTAGTCTAGAAACTCAAATTTAGTCATTCAAATGCTCTCTCACAGACTGGATTTATAATAATTTTCTACATAACGTAAGCATGATATGTCTTTAGACTCCGCAGTGTACTATACCACCCTGCATTAATCACCAGTAACAAATCCCAACTCTGGCACATACCTATAATGATAGCCAAAAGGTTATGCTAGTCTTTGCTATATCCAACTCCTAAATGGTATGCTTCACTGGATGGGCCTAAGCAACCTTTAAGTCACTAGCTAATAAAATATCCATATATTAAACCAATAACGAAATATATACAGTAATATCCTATTTATCACTCTGGACTCTTACTGAATATAATGGGAAAATGATGTATATAATTGTAATGATTTCTTTCAGAATGTATGGAGACAAGAGCGACATGAAGGCTGGTGTTATGGAAGAAGGGTCACAGATTCATCGAATCCGTATCACTTTGACATCCAGCAACGTGAAGTCACTTGAAAAAGGTAACGGTTTATTTAAACTTTCAAGCTCTAATAAATGATTGTGAATTCATATTTTACAGGCATTATATCGGCCACTTCTCTGATTGTTCAGTTTTGTGGTTTAATAACATCAATTGCCTATATTAATATATTCCATTGCAACCCACACTTACTACTAAACTAAGCGTGGTACTTGTAATATAACATACTCTAGTATTCAGAGTTATTCTATATGAAATATAAGGAAATTTTCCTCTTTTGTTAAAGAAAAAGGTGTCTAGCTTTCTTACTCTTCAAAGCCATTTTTAAAAGACAGTAAGTTGTTTGACACAGTCTCCAGTGCTGTTTCTTTTGGGAAGTGTAGTTTTGGTAAAGTACTTGTTTATAAACTGATATAGGTGTAGCACTTATGAAAATGTATCCTGACTATCAGCGGTTTTTGAGCCATGACTTGTGTATACAGTATATAGTTGCTGAAGATCATAATGAGTCTGTATTGTGTGTATGTCAGCCATACTCATGCTGTATAAATGCGTTTTTGAAAGCTTCAATGTGTTTTATTTAAAATGCATGATAATAGAGTTTAATTGTTAATGCTTGTAGTATGTCTTTGGCACTTTTTTATAACTTACAATACTGTGCATAGTTCTAAGAATATTCTCTTTGTTATTACAGTGTGCTCTGATCTTGTGCGTGCAGCCAAGGAAAAGCCGTTAAAGGTAAAGGGACCTGTCCGCATGCCTACCAAAACCCTTCGTATCACCACACGTAAGACACCTTGTGGTGAAGGTTCCAAAACATGGGATCGCTTCCAAATGCGTATCCATAAGCGTGTAATTGATCTTCACTCTCAATCAGAGGATGTCAAACAAATTACAAGCATTAGCATTGAACCTGATGTTGATGTCGAGGTCACCATTGCAGAATAAATTGTCATCTGATGCCTGAATAAACTCTCGTACATATAGATGGCCTATTTATTTCTTTCAATGATATTATTATTGCCAGCCCGAAATTTGACAAGACTGATTACTACCTGGGTGTTTCCAATCTTGCAGAAGACAAAGGGATAGGATTGAGTGACTATTTCTTCCCCTCCCAGACATATTTTAAGAAGGAAGACAAGGTGCCAAATTTGCAGACACCTATTGATAGAATAAAAGCCTAATAGACAACTAATAAATAATAACCACCTCAAAATTGCTTTCAGCTACTTCTAATCTTGAATAAGTTTATTTATCAACCTTCATTTCCCTATGAGTAATGAAATAATCCTTTAGGAACTTTATACTAATCAGATAATGTTCATGTTGGAAGTGGAACTGCACTTGAAAAGTAAAACAAGTTTAAATATGGATAATCTAGCAGTAGCACATTTACAATTATTGTATACCTTGATCATAATACAGCAGAAAGAAACAGGTTTTGGTGGAATAATGGGAGACACTGGATTTCAATTTGTGTTTCTGCTAATTGCAAAATGCTGATTAAGTTATTGAAGCATTAATACAAAATACATTGGTGTCTCAAGTCACGAACTTAATCCGTTCCTTAACTCCATTCATAAGTCAATATGTTTGTAACGGGAAACAATTTTTCCCATTGAAATTAATGTAAAACAAATTAATCCATTCCCCAGCCCCATAAACATGCCTTTCTATTATTATTAAATCAGGGCGCACTTGTCGAGTAATTAAAACTGAGGCGCACTTAATATATCAGTAAGATAATATTATCCATAAAATTGCAATATAGGTCTTAAAAAAGGCTTTCTAATTTTTAGATGACATGAACTGGGGAAAATAACACTTAATCAAGATAAAATTTGATGATGTAGCTGGTTACGTCCACCTTACCAGGTTCTGATGTGGGCACCACCCAGCCCTTATACATATCAGAAGAAGCAGGGCGACTCTGTCAATGATGCACATCCAGGTTGATACATATCACCTCACGCAATCAAATGCATTTTGGAAGGCTTCACTTCTTACAACCACATATCCATATATACCAACAACACAACATACTCTCCCTGACAGCTCTGTGTTACAGCCCAGTAAGGGCTGGATTAAGCTAATACGGGGCCTATAGCATATGGTATAAAGGAGCCCTAAATTAAAAAATATACAATCATAAAAAATACTTGTATTAAGTTTTTAATACTATACAGAACAAAAATACGGCAGTTATATCTGATATGTCAATAATAGTATTGATTACATGTAAGTATCCATTTCAAATGCCAAAAGCAGCAAAACTAGTTTAAAAATTATATTTTCATGAGGAAATATGTTGAAACTAATGGAAATGACTGCTTAGTGTAGACGTTTATGTTCAGTACTTTAATGATTGATATTGTTCAATCTGTTTAGTCACATGGTGCTACTTGGTTAATTTTAATCCCTTTTTTTTTTTTTTTTTTTACTTTTTTACTCCTTTTATATGACATTTGCGATTATGAGTGCACGTTAAGCATATGCGCTCAAAAACCAGTTATCTGTTTGGTTGATTACTGAAACTAATTTCAATTTAGAAATAAGGGTTGAACTTCACAAACTAATCGAACTTATATGTTCTGGAACTGATTTGAACTACCGATATCACGAAAAAATGAGGAATCATGAAATGAACCATACCATACCACATACAGGTGATGCACAATCCACCATATCATGTCATCACCAACCACATCCATACCACTCACACCAAATCACACTCGTCGGTCTAGAAATATTTTTAAATACCTTAGGAAATGTTATTTTCTTTTTTTTAAAGGGTCCAAGTGGAAAATACATCTTAATATTTTCTTCGTCTTCTTACTCATAGTCATTCCCGTAGTTAACGGAAGATATGTGGCTATACTATAAGGCAACTTCAGTAAGATATGATAATGAAAAATAACTATAATACAATATCACGTGAGGAAATAACCTCTAATGGAGTTGTGTAAAGTATACACAAACAGTTAAAAAGTATTAGGCTATGGACTAATGAAACACAGCATGGGGTTGACATTATGTCTTAGGGGATGAAGATACTTCATATATTTAAAAATAATTTTAAGATGAACCACTTACCGGTCATAACTACATTTTCTGGGTCAAAGAAGTGAATTGCCTAAGTAAAAGAGTAACAATTTTAAGTTACACTACGAAGCTATGTAAACATTTGATGCCGATGAAGGAAGTTGATAAGACTTGATAAATCAGGTCAATATTTAATTTCAGCCATCTTAATAATAAACCCCATAAAAAATGTGAGACAAAAAGCAAAGGAAATTTAATGACCTTGAGGTAATATTACCTGAAAAATACAGTACTGTATTTGAAGGCCCCTTTATTCATATATACAATATTCGCATGCCCTTTATGAAAAAAAAAACACATATATATATATATATATATATATATATATATATATATATATATATATATATATATATATATATATATATATATATATATATATATATATATATATATATATATATATATATATATATATA
This sequence comes from Halocaridina rubra, assembly GCA_037179515.1. NCBI lineage: Eukaryota > Metazoa > Arthropoda > Malacostraca > Decapoda > Atyidae > Halocaridina > Halocaridina rubra. Next base: position 45,147 of record JAXCGZ010000158.1, read on the forward strand.
TATATGATTTTATTCACGAGAAGCATGTGAATATTGTAAATGTGGATGGTTACGGCTCCGTAAAGAAAATTCGAAAGAAATTTTTAGATTCTTTGTACTTTAGAGTAAATTTACGTACTACTCATTTTCAGAGGTATCAGAGAGTACTCGAAAGTTCTAAGGATCTCAAATTTTGGTTGTTAATTTCTTTACGTAGTCATAACTATATATATGTATATATATATATATATATATATATATATATATATATATATATATATATATATATATATATATATATATATATATATATAGAGAGAGAGAGAGAGAGAGAGAGAGAGAGAGAGAGAGTGTGTATTAATCTATTACTATACGATATCTATGACCTCTGATTCCTGTCATCAACCTTAGATGGCAGCAGTTTATATGTCTCTGTTTGTTGACATTTTGTGAGAAAGTGTTCACTTTAATGTCAAATTATATTACGATGAATTTGTAAGTATTCTTCGCATGAAAATAAGAACATATTTAGCTTAAATAAATCATATTTTAATATATGAAATAAATGTAATATGTTTATGCATAATTATCACGGGAAAAACTAAAATGAGAATATCATTATGATATGAATGTTAGGTCTGGGTGGAACAGTAACTTTCCTCTTTAGTATTTTTTAAAGGAATCTGCCATGGTGGTGGATAAATCTTGTAATAATTAACAAAAATATCTATAAAATGTTCTAAGGCTATAAAAGAATTTTAACACATACGCACACACAAGATTCCCATATAAATATGTAAGTGATATTCTGGGGGACAAAACAAGAAGTTAAGATTAGTTTTATGCACCCCTTCAATTTTTGAGACTATTTTTTTTTGTGTGTGTGTGTGACGGGTTCAATGTGTTTTGAATTAATGGGATTATCTTATTTGTCAGAAATCACTATTTTTTTGTGTTAGGGCTGATATTGTTGGGCGGAGGCAGGTATATAAATAACCAAACCTATCCTAGCCCAACAAACCAAACTCAGATTTGAAGCTTACGTACTTTAAAATTGTAAATCTGGGTGTTTATAGAGCAGTGTGGCTCAATTCATGACATGGTGGTAACACTGATTTCTCATGTAGGGTATGGAAGAATCTACACCAAAAATAATCTTCTTTCAGATGTGGCTGACAATGGTGTGAATCATGATCGCCATCCTGCTTCTGTACTTTATCGTTCAGGGAGCAGGTGAGAAATTCCCCACCAGTTTCATGTGACTTTATTGTGAATGAGTAATATCAACTCTGTCAGTAACAAATAAAACGAGAATTTGAATACGTATAGCATTATCTCTCTATCAATTAATATTTTTCTGTGTATTTTGCTCTGTGATGATTGTACAGTACACTATGCTGCTAAGATACTGAATGTTACTTTTCATGAAATAGAATCATATAATGTACAGTATAATTAAATATAAGTAAGCACTTGTCTTATAGATTAGAAGAATGTAACTTACAGTAATTAAATACAAACGGTTGTCTCGTAATTAAGAATTAATAAAATAATCTACTTGATAGCGGGTACCTCATCATGGGAATGCTTTGCATTGGATGGACAGCGTATTCCCCATGGACAAACATACGTTCCTGGTCCAGACTACTGTACAGTGTGCAAATGTGAAGGAGGTATTGCTCGGATGTGTCAAGCTGTGCTATGTCAGCCACCTCAGGTGAGTAGAAATAGCATTTAAACTCGGTCTTTTAACCGGCTGGCGCGGGACGCGCGGCTCGCATCCGGGTCGAGACGGTCCCGTCCGCCGGAGTAGCGTCTGGCGAACTGCTGTGGTGGGCCCGCGTGGGGGGTTGGGGCTTGCCCGGCGCGTCCCGGTAGGTGGTTTAAGAAAAATCTTTTTACTTTTATCTTTCATGAGCTGACATAAATATATGCAGCCACATATATGTTCATAATAAGTGATTGTTCTCTGCCGCTCAGTTACTTTGCATTTTCTTCTTGCTTTGGGATGGAAGATGTGAATAATTAGGAGAGTCGTCCTATGCATTTTCTTCTTTCTTTAGGATGGGAGATGTGAATAATTAGGAGAGTCGTCCTATGTCTCATTAAAGTCGAGTAAATGGGCTGGAGCAAGGAAACGGGGAATCTTTCCCCTCATATTATCTTTCTCCTATTAGTCAAGTCATTTGATGGGGTTCTGGCAGGAAACTTCCATCCACAACCCTAACAGTTGGGTCTCTGAATGTGAGTGGGCATGGAGCGAGATAGTGTGAGTGGGTCTTCTGGTGAATGGGTGTGTGCTTTAACTCGGCCACCCACCTTTTGAGAGAACTGTGGCATTTACACAGGTTGTCATCGTTTTTCAACCTATAGCTGATCAACTTGATGACTTTGCTCCGACTGAAGATATGTACTGTATGTCTGGCTGCATCTAGCAGTGCAAGTGTTGTTCATCTGGGCATATGACTATTTTTGCCCTAGTTACTGGCAGCATTAGCATTCCTGCGAGAAGTTCATTCATTCATATCATTCTCATACAGTACTCCTGTTAGCAGTTGTCACAACACTTGTTTCATTCAGTCAAATTGTGCTCAGTCAACTGTTAGCAGTGGTCTCAATACAGTTGTATATGATTATGTGTTAGCAGTTATGCTTCATATCTCCCAAGATATCTACCAACTAGAAATTGCTTATGTCTCCTCCCTAAACTGTCATAGGAAAAATTAAGAAACAATGAATTAAGAGATGATACGATTGGTATAAAATGCACACTATCTTATTAATAGTGTGTGGCCAAAACCAATGATTGAACTGTATGTGCAATCATGATTGATAGTGTATGGGGGCCTTAAGAAATTTGAATTAGCTAGTGTGTATGTATTACTAGTAATAGGTTGACCCATGGCACCAATTACCCGTTGCAATACAATGGTTGAAGTTTTTTGAACTTAAATAGTACTGTCCAAAACAGTTCGATTTAAGTCTTCCTTCAGTTACGGTTCTTTTTCTATGCGTACATCAGCACTGAATATTCTTGGATATTCATTAGACATCTCTTATTATCCTTTCACATCTGACAAGTCACAGCACTCCCCATCTCTGTTTCTCTTTACTTTGCAAATTAAAGAGATACAATAACGTCATGAGAAAGATACGATGCTTTTTGTCTGTATCATGGAATTTATGTAGATTAGAAACAAACAATTCAGACAAAGCTAAGCATGTTTTGCAAATATTACACCAGTTGCAGTATGCAGTGTTTGACTTATAGTATAAAAAATATATATAAGAAACGTAGAACAATTTGTAGAGAGATGATATAAAGAGTGAATATGTTGAAAAATTTAAAATAGAAAGAAATACCATAATGTCTAAAAAAAATAACAATACTTTTCATCCATATCGTGAAATATATGGAGAAGAAAAATTCAAACAATTCAGTCTTCATGTTTGTGAAAAAATAGGTCTCTGGCTACCCCAAGAAATGTTCTTGATGACAACATCAATGATCCGCAGCCAAGCACAAGTAGCCAATTATAGGTTTTCTATTTCTTATGTTTTGCAAATAAAATTTTTACTATTTTTGTACTTAGTCATTTTTGTATGTTTTGCCTATATTACACCTATTGTAGTTTGCAGTGCTTGATTTAAATCTAATAGTGATATAAATAAGAAGCATAAAATGATACATAGAGATAGAATACAATTGGTATAAAATATAAAGAAACTGCAATAATTAAAAAACAGAGTCTAAAGCAAGATGAAAATGTTGCAATATTATTTAAGGAAAATGTCAAATGTAGAAAGATGATAAGAATATTTTAACAATACAATTCGGTAATGAACTAAGAAACTGATGATGCAAAGGCTATGACAATAATGGACTGAGAAAATAGTGATAAAAAGGTAATAATACAGTGAAATGAGAAAATGGTAATAAGGTTAAAAAAACAAACAATATGAATTAAAGATTATATAACTTTCAATATATAACATACTATACATATGTCTCAACAGGACTGTAAATCTTTCCGTGTGGGAAACACATGTTGCGATTTTATTTGCTTGGATGACATGCTGCCTAAACTACCCGGTGGTGGAAACGGACCCAATGCCACAACGGACCTGGGCCTTCGTATGGTAGCGTCTGCCGTCACAGCAATACTCTCTCTTGCTCTTTTACTCTTCCTTATCCATAGGCTGAGGCAGCGCAGATTAAGAGGTACGAGAATCATGCCTGCATATGACCTTTTATAAATAATAACACAATATCTGTTGTTTTTCATAGCATATCAGCACATTGTTATGCCTAATTTGAAGTATACTTATAATTAAAGAAGGGTTAGTTTTTCCATTAGTACCGTATGTAAATATGAAATTTTATTTTTCAGCTCAACAGCAGTACTATGATGACCCAGACTCACCAGTGGGACCAAATGCGGATTCTTGTCACAGTAATGCCTGTTGTCACAATGCTGCTTACTGCAATGGGAATGATCATGTTGATTTCTTTTTGGATGGTCATACACCTCCATATTCACTCTGGAAACCACCTTCATTTTATTTCCCTCACGAGGATGCCCCACCCCCATACAGCGAAGTTGTGGGCAGTAGCTATAGATTATCTGAGTCTGGAACCCTTCCATCTCTTGGGCCGTTATTAGTGCAGTTAGGACCCTCTCCTGGTGAATCATCGGATGGCAGCAATATACCCTTTAGAACCCAGGGAAGCAATAGTACAAGAATATACTCTCCATCAAGAGGTGCAGCAAATATCAGTAATGGAGCAGCAATACGATCCGATGAAATGTACGAAGATGCTGCTAGAACTCCCGAAGATCTCCCTCCTCCTTATGGTGCACCCTCAGAGCCCCTTAATGATCTGAATCGAGGTACAGAAACAAGAAACGTTGTTCAGGAGCCTATGCCCAGTAACAGCAGAATGGAAGATGTGGCAGCTGGACACTCAGAACGAAATTACATGGCATATGATACTTCCAACTCCCAGTCTAATGGAGTCATTAGTAATGATGATGGTAATTCGACTCAACAGGATCTTCCAACTAATCAGTCACCAGTGAGGTAATGTTGTTCACTACTCTGAATAGTGCAGTTATTATCTGTGCAATATATCTTTTTTGTTCATTAGGGGATTGCCATAGTGTAGTGGTTTTAATACTCTACTCAAAGTGATACACCTGTGATCAAGCTCATGGCAGGGTTTTAGGAAGGGCATTTTGTCTTAATGCCAAACTCCAATCTGTGTTCACCCTCCTTCTTGATAATTCCTGTTTGCCTCCCATTAACTCTATCAAAAGAACCAGAGCAGTTGGACTTCGTATCCATCCCATTTGTGATGTATTTGCCTGGCTCTTGCATGGAAGAAGATAGATTAATGGAGGAAGGGATTGTAAGTCCCCTGCTTCCATATCATATATAGTTTCCTGTTAAGACATGCAGAGAATATAAGGACTATTATTTCCCCACTCTGTTTACAGCAAGATAGAAGAGAGTAGGATACTGTGTGTATTTACTGACAAAGGAAGACATGCATAGAGGATAGGTGGGTGTGACAAATCAAACTGTTTATATTACTTTTTTATAATGAATCGGTTAATGTTATTTATTATGACTCCTTCATTTGATATTGAAGATTAATTTAACAGCAAGCAATTTTGAATTGTTTTGCAGTAGTTACATACAGGTTTGAAATCTAATATACTGGATTTTTCTCTTCAGACTGCGTTCTCGGGAAAATAATTGCACTCCTCAAAAAGATGGTGACCGAGCGTCGACTTTGGAGGAATTTCGACTGCGGTTGAGTATGGACATTTCGGATTCCTCCACTTCATCCGAAGGTCCAACAAGAACATTTTCATCTTCATCGGATGATTCTACATCAATGGACGTAACATCAGAAATGCGGTGAATTGTGGTGACTTCTTAGGCGATTTTCAAAGAATCAGTAATTTCAACATAGTCAGTGCTTTGTGTGTTAATAGTTATTCCTTCACACAGTATGCATGGCAAAAAAGTATTGAGGCCAGTCTGTCTGTTGCATGTTTCAAACTCTAAGGAGTATTGTCCTTGCACCATCCTTCTTCTTGACAGGAATTATACCTTTTTCTTTTCCACTCGTATCTCAGCTTCTTTATTATGCCATGTTGGCACTGTTTTGATGCTTATATTGTTATAGTGACTTTTACAGAGAAGAGAAGATTGTTAGAGATGCTGTAGATCCTGAGAGTGTCTTTAACTGCTGTTTAGAAGTATCTGGAAGGCTGATAATAACAGCATGAAAGCTTACATACTCTATGACGTGATTTATGGATGCCCATGATAGACAAATTCTTTTTGTAAAAGATACAATGAAAAAGAATGTTTTTTAAGAGGGCTTAAAAAATGAAAATTGTCAAGAAATATGGCAAGATTAGGTCCTAAGATGAAATTAAATCACGGCTTTGAAGGAAGAAAGGTCAAATAAGTTAGGGAAGACAGAAGGAAGAAGAGAATTCCAGAGTCTAGAAGTGGAAAGAAAGAAGCAGTCACTGCGCAAACCAATCCATTTATAACAATTCTGTGCTCTTAAACACTCTCAGAGATTGCTTTGCATGCTAACTATCTGAAGTCATTATACAAATTTCAACAGAAGTGTATAAGGAAGTGGAGAACATTTTTATCAATCCTCGTTTCCAGTCAAGAAAAGAGAAAATGATGTGTTCTCTAGTACAATCTAGGGCTAACAGTGAGTTCCTCTTCTTTTACACTAGTCTCAAGTCTGTGCAGCTATCGGATGTAAGACAAATCAGTAATTTTATTTCTCATGATCTGGAATATGATCAGTAGTCCCTAGTTTAGGACGGCTCTAAATATTAAGTTCTACGTCAGTTATATATTACTATGATAAATTATATATTACTCATATATCTTCTTTGTGTAGGGCTAACTATTATTTTGTTACCATTGACTTTTTATCACTGCAATCGATATGTACTACAAAGGCATTGAAAAGTTTCCTAAGACTAAAAAACTTATATTTATACTTGATAAGCTACCCAGAACTCGGTATACATTATTGTGCCAATATATCACGTCGTTTTAAAAAGAATATGCATATAGGTTAGAGTTCTCTATGGTAGCACAGGTGGTGAGAGATGAAAAGTCATAATCTAAATAGTTTTGTTTTTTATAGTTATGTAATTACATATATGATACTTAAATAAGTACTCTTTCTATATATATCACTTACGAAATAGAAAGAATAACTGATAGTAATGGCAATGTAAAAGTTATGATAGCACAAATTATTAGAAGAGTCACAAAGTAGTTTTATAATTTGTTTTTAATACCTACTAAAGTATTTAAATAAATATGAAAGTCCTCTGCTGTTTCTAAGTACAGTAATATTAACTGAAATCATATCCGATCAGTTATAGGGATAGGAAAGTCTTGTAAGGGATACCTCTTATAATTATATACTTTCCAAGCAGAAATGATGAGTAAAGGTTTTAATGTTTGAAAAATCTTATTTTTTTATGGTCTCAGAGCCTTAGTAGCCTCACCCTATCATGTCTTTAGTCATCTGCTTTTCAGGCATGTCAATTCCTAACTCTGTTTTATATAAGTACGATGTAAATTATCCCTGGCGGTGGGGAAGTCAGACTTGTTCACCCATGTCCCCTATCTTTACTTGAAAAGACAACTAAAATGGACAGAGGAGCGAAGGGCTGGCAGTCACTTTCTTAACTTCTTTTTCTTGTTAGTCATCTCTTACTAAGACAGTCAAATGTGTTTGAATGCTTCTGCACTGAAAATAACATCAACTTGAATATTTAAAACTATCATTCATTGACTAAATGTAAAAGATGAACTTCAGTTATATCTTTAATATCCCCTACTAACCAGTTATTCACCCATATATATGGTAACCTGAAGTCAAACTGAGCCATATTTGGTATCCCCTAAGCAAGCCAAGTATCCATCCCAACGTAGCATTAATTCCCTCTTGCATTTGGCATATCTGTTTTTTATATGTTTTACAGAATACTGTCACTTGGTTGGATGTTACCCTGTAATTCTCTCCTTCCTCCCCGTACAACACCTATCCCTGTGCAGTTTGTTGGCTGGTAACAACCGTTGTGTAAATTTTGAAACGGAAGGGTTTTGGCATACCTTCTCATCCTCACCTCACCTATCACTTATTTTGTGGAATTAAAATGACCTTCAAAGAAAGATGGCTTCCTAGCCTCACACTCCCCTTTCCTTGTTAGTCACCTACTATGAGGTCCGTAACTACATACAGAGGTTGCAGAGCCCTATATAAAAGAGTTGGTCAAGTCAAAGCATGTATCAATTGCCCAGGGGACCCATTCACCTATTTACTAATTCCACAACAATGCATATTCAAAGGACCTTTTAGGGGGAATTTATTGTAATTTTCCTCATAGAACCCCTTTGTAATGCCTTGATTGGGAAATTCCCAGCCCCTCACATCCCTGCCGCATTTACTTGACTTTTATGACACGCAGAACAAGACAGTAATCTTCAACCCCATCTCAGGAGAAGAATGCAAATTCATCCCACAAAAGGTTTTCAGTAAATTCTCTTTTAAAATGAAAGAAACGGTGTTGGATAGTTTTGAATTTTGCAAATATAAAGCTTAATATTATTATTATTATTATTATATTATTATTATTATTATTAAAGGTGCAAATTATATTTAAAGACATTTGACGAAAAGTACCCTAATATCATATACTGTACAGTAGGTCCACTTCCATTATGGATGTTTGATATGAAGAATACGTTTAGGGTAATTGTCTTACTTATATTCTTTATATAATACAACGGGAATAAAAACCGAGAAGAATAGTTCCAGGCCCTTGACGAGTCATAGGTAATGGCTAAATAGATTAATGATTTTTCAAATCACGACCTATATTTAATTTGCACACTTAGGCTGTTATATTTATTTGTAAGTTATTTAATATATCACAAACATTAAAGAGAAGAAAAATACACAATAGTATAAATATTGCATTTGTATTATAAAGTCATTTATGTAATTGTAGACTTTATACTCTTCACTTATTATGATCACATCATTGTGACTGTATTTTTGTCGCAAATATTAGGAGATTTTAATTTTAGTACACAGTCAAGAATTATTACTCTTATTATGAATTATTATTATTACTCTATATAAGATACAGTATAGTAATTATCTTATATTTATGAAATGTTCATCACAAAGAAGCTATGCAATAAAGCATTCAGTGAATAAAGATCACGATGAATGGCTGAAGCGCTAGGATCTGCATTATAGTAATTACAGAATGCAAATTATATATTAATCTTCATATATATTGTACATCCATTAGAAATCTAAACTTTCTTGCACTTATAATATCTTCAGGTCTTTTTAGCTTAAAGGATAAAAAAACTAACGTTTATTGCATGCAATGCTTGTCGATAATAAAAGCAAGGAAGGGCTGATGTTGCTTTCCTCAAAAGAAAGAAAGAATAAAAAGGACTTGAACTGCTGGAAACTTAGAAATACAGTATAGTTAAGAAAATAAAAAAAAACCCTAATAGATAAAAGACAAATAATGTATAATTTTGAATAATTTCAGAAACACAGTCCAATTTGCTTTTATTATGGAAATGGTAATAAATTGCAGTTGCATTATTAACTTAGCCCAAGCACACTTTTCAAGTCTATGAAGTAGTTTTTCATAATATAGCATTTAGAAGTTATGGTACTGAATATGAGGGGTCAGTATTGACTGCCCCTTTAGGATTTGACCTCTGATTATTTACAAACCAGAATCCGCTATCTCGCTGAACGGTATTTATTTGAAATTCATATTATAAATTTTTATTTATAATAAGAGGAAAAAGTTTTGAATAGAGAACATTATGAATGAAACACAACCCTTCAATGTAAGGCAGCATTCATTTATAGAGACATTATGACAGCTTTCAATGATTCTAGAACAAAAGTTTCTCCGAAGACTGAGTACTCTTTGTCATATCGTATCATATCATAATCTGGATAATGAAATTCCTAGGTAATACTACAGAGCCAGATAATGATATTCATTTCAGCAGAATAAAGAGAGATGGTTTTTAGCCACTAATTGTTTTTCCTAGTAGGTATGTTTCAGGGCTGTCTTCCAATATATTTTTTGCATGCTTATTAAAACTCCTAAAAAGAGTACAACTATTGCACAATTCTTTCTTTACAGTTGCCTCTTGTTGGTAACATTTCACAAAGTATTAGAATGGAGAAACATAGTACTTTTGGCTCTTCCAGCTGTGAGATTGAGATATCTTCATATAATGTTTTGCTTAGTCCTTAAAGTACTTGGAAGTACCTATATGAACAGGCAGCGAAGCTATGAAACTTTAGGAATTTATTTATTTAAACACTATATTCATTGACGTAGCGTACTATAATTTACCTCTTGTAAAAAAATATCTGCTAATATTGTAATGTAAGGAGCACTGTGGAACATAGTTTATGTAAATGGTTACACATTTGTAACAAAACCAAAGATTTTTAAGCATTTGAATATATAAATACTTATATTACGCACCTCACTCATTACATTCTATACATTTCCAAGGGAAATTAGTGGTAACGGGTGGTTATAGCAGTTTTAAATCTACTGAGTACAGTAATAGGCACTAGAAGTTTTATATTTGAGTAAATAGATACCACAATGGAATACACAATCTAAGCTGTAATTTTATATACAAGGCTTTTGTGCATTGTATGGTATACAGACCGATAGCATTAGCGTATAGATAATTGTGAACTTGAAAGTGCACAATTTTATTTTATGGTCATGAAAGTAAAAGTACTAGATTCCATTATATTCTTATATACTAAATAAAGAAAACAATTGGAATAAAATAGTACTTTTCATTCCTTTAGTTTTTAGCAGTATGCTTATGTAACTATTAGTATCTTGGTGTTTAAAATGCCACTTAATCCTTGGAAAGCCTTCTTGATATATGTACTACAGAATACATCACCTACAAATCAAAATTTGACATCTAACCAAGTTAATATGTATGATTGTAATCGACTGTTTATACTGCACGTTACTTTATTAATAAAGGATATACCCAGGCTAAATGGAATTTAGAGTTGTAAAGCTTGCAATCTTATCACCCTAAGATCTGCCAGTCTTTCACTGACAACAACATTCACTATTGTATTTGAATTAATTCCTTTATATGTCCATAATATATTCATAGTATGTGTTGTGTCCAGTTAATTTTTAATTACAATTACTTGTAAAACCTGGCTATGAGTGCGTTTATATGTCCCTGCTCTCATGATACAGCACTTATTATTTTTTTTAAGTTCTGTATGTGCTGAAGTCAAGTTGTAATTTTTTTTCGGGACTCTTGAAATTGTAAATATTGCTCTTGTGTTGTCCAGTCTGATTACATTTTAGTTATGCCTAAATATATAATAAAGTAACATACAGAGTTTAGCAAGTGCTAATTAATAAAAGATACTAATGAAATGTTGACATTTACTTTTGCAAAAATCCTTTACAGAGTTTTTATAACAGTAAACTTGTATGAAATATATACAGTATACCCGTGGAAGACTGTCACAATATGTCGATAATCTTAGAACAGAAAAATGTATGTAATTTTTAAAAAATTTTGAGACAGTACCTAAGGTATTTTGATTTTGATTTTTGAACTTGAGTCACAAACCAAATGCTGACTACAGCTCTCACAACTTGGGGAGACAAAACCAGTACAGGTCAGGCAAAAATTGGTTTCTATTTGCAGGCCTTCCCAAACGACATGGTATCCCTGCCCTTAAACTACCATGTACACATTTTAGTAGTCCTTTTGGTATCAAATAGATCGTTATGAAGCAAAATGGTGAAACAGGTATATCGTAGATAATTGCAATCACAAACATGCAGATCAAAACGCAGGTAAACTTTTTTTTTTTTTTAATTTTGCCATTAAGATGATGTTGTTGTTGTTGCTGTTTACCGTTTTAGGTGTCTATTAATCACCATGCAAATGGGGGTGGACACAGACAGGCTGATATGGAAACGTAACGATAACAAATAATTAGCCTATTCTTCATATGGTAAAAAAAAGAAGTTATCATTATTGAGAATATATCTAATGAAGCTTTCAAAATCCTATCCTAATGGCAAAAAGAAAGAAATTCTTGATTTCCATATGAAGAGACAAGGATTTGTAATATACTGATGCCTGCCTTTATAGGCACAATTACTTAGTATCAACCCAGTTTACATAATGACTACGGATAAAAATTACCATGATGCTTTTGATGTAATTAATTGAGAAAAATCTTATTTTTGTTAGTGTTCTAAACTGTGGGTTGTTGCCTCCATACAGATTATTTTAAAATATTTACTGAATAATCTTACTTACTATTTTGTTTGGTTACATTTTAATATATACATATACAAGGATTCTAAAATAATATATATATATATATATATATATATATATATATATATATATATATATATATATATATATATATATATATATATATATATATATATATATATTAATCATTTTTACCCTGACCGGGACTTGAACCTAGGACATATAATTACTATGCCAAGGCACTACCAACTACAGTACACCACAGAAGGTCTTAAAAGGGAAACAGACCTTACAGCTTTTATCTGCTATACTAGGAATGAACGCATTCTTTCTGAATACTACTATGTTCATATTACAGTTTCCTTTATAAGACCTTCTGTGGCGTGGTTGGTAGCGCCTTGGCATAGTAATTATATGTCCTAGGTTCAAGTCCCGGTTGGGGTAAAAATGATTCATGTTTTCACATATGGTAATGTGCTTATTTGATTATATATATATATATATATATATATATATATATATATATATATATATATATATATATATATATATATATATATGAGAGGAACTTCAAGAAGTTGAGAATTAGAGAGATCTGGGGGTCAATACATATGCAGATTTGTCTCCCAAGAAGAGTACAAATGGTAGAGTAATGAATGTATGCTTTCTTGGCAAACATAGGAGTAGCCCTCAGGCATGTGGGCAAGTAACTGTTCAAGATCATATATATGCCTTTTCCAAGGATGAGCCTATATATACAACATCCTTCTGGAATCCACACAGGAAACACCATATTAAGAAATAGCAAAAATTACAAAGATATACTACTAAGCTGGTGACAGAGATACGAAAAATTAGTGATGAGGAAATGCTGAAGGACCTAAACTTACCAGCACTGGAAGCTAGAAGAAGAGGGGGTATATGGTAACGGATTTTAATTTTTTTCATGGCTTTGATAGGAAGCAATACTTTGATATGTGTGGTTCTAAAACTAAAGATCTAAGTTTCAAGCTTTGTAAGAAATCGTTTTTGTAGGAAGAGAGGAAGTACATTTTTGGTAAAAAAAAGTTGTTATCTGGAATTTGATAAGATAGGAAGAGGTAAATGTTGAACATTGAACACATTCACAGTTTTAAGGAAATATATGAAATGTTAGTAGAAAAAAAGGAAAAATATAAATCGACCTGGAGATGGAGTTATGAGCTTTTGGCTTTTTTCAGTGAGCATAATTAGATAAATGTAAATTATATATATATATATATATATATATATATATATATATATATATATATATATATATATATATATATATATATATATATATATATATATATATATATATATATATATATATATATATATATATATATATATATATATATATATATATATATATATATATATATATATATATATATATATATATATATATATATATATATATATATATATATATATATATATATATATATATATATATATATATATATATATATATATATATATATATATATATATATATATATATATATATATATATATATATATATATATATATATATATATATAAGCGCTATATAGCTGTCAGATATTAAGGCTCTCTCTCTCCATATATATTTTTTTATTTAAAACTTTTACAACATCGAGCGACGTTACTACATAATTCAATCCTCCATGCATGATGCATGGATTGCTAGACAACTTTTGCTACTTTAAAAAAAAACGAAGCGCGAAAAAAATCATTGAGACGAAGGTTAGCTATTGTACGGCAATGCGATAAGAAAAAGAGAGGTCCAGCGCTACCAGACGTACAACCTTTATGGCACTGATAATTTTGTTACTTGTTTGTTAGCAGTATCGGTGGTAAGTGGTTTTGACTGTGAATATACGTAAAATAGGCTATTACTGTTTTATAATGAAATGTATATCATCGAATTGCAAGAGTACTATATGGTAATCCAATCTTAAGCTTTCTATGCTCTTGCAAACGGGCTTACACTCAACGCGCAAGCGTTAATATATCGTGATTTGGGTGTTCAGTCTTCTCCTCTCTGTCTCTCCGTGCATCAGTTCCTGAAGATTATTTTTGTGCCATGTGATAGATAATCCTTTCATTCTTTTCCCTGACACAACGCAGTTGGACTCATTCACATAGTAAGTAATATTCATAGAAGGGAAATGCATGTACAGAGTTGTAGACGAAAATAAAAGGAAGCTGGAGATCTTTTCCTCTCTGTATCACAGCTGAGAATCCAATCTCCCGACACGATCTTAATGATGGTTAGTGTCTTTCGTGACACCAGCTGTGAAATTTCGCACACCAATCTGGTGTCCAAGCACGCTATCTAAGAATTACTGATAATATGAGATTAGGAATGGGAACAGACTCAATATACTGCATTCCCTCCCCCCAAAAAATATATGCGAATTATGGTGGGTTGGGTCATTGACTCAAAATTCTCATAGATTTACTCTGAGATATAATCTAGCTAGGGTAAATTTACTTGTATTTAAAAAGATAAAAAAAAAAAACCACCTTGCGAAGCCTATATCTAAGTACGAGAGAGTTATAAAGCCCAGAGTATATGTTATATAATTATGAGAGTTCTCGTATTTTTTTTTTTTTTCTCTTCTACTCTGAATGCATTTGATACGAAAAGAAGATAAGGTTGATTTAGAGGTATTCGTACGTGTTTGCGTGAAAAAAAAAAATCAATACTCAATGGCGTCTCTTATGTAGCAGCCATCGTCATCTCAGCTGGGTCAATGAGTACACATCAGATATATTTTTAATGCTTGTGGGCCCGGAACGGGCAAGAAAAATTGTCCTCATCGGGTCCGGACACTAAGAAAATATCAAGAAGAAAAAGTAAAGCTTAAGGACAAGGCAGAAATAAGATTCTGGACTCAGGTCCAAACAGTATTATCACGAGTCATCACACTCTCCATCTATTTCTCTTTACTCTATGTAATTCTTCGTGCCCAGGCCCGATGAGGGCTGTTTTATTTTATTATTTTTTGGCCCGTCCTGGTGTCACAATCATTAAAAAAGATGTACGCCTTTTTTTTATGATTGTGACACCAGGACAGGCAAAATAAAAATAATAATAATCTACCCTCATCAAGCCTGGGCACGAAGAAACGATAAAGAGAAACAGAGATGGGGAGTATTGTGACTTGTCAAATGTGAAGGGATAATAAGACATATGTAACGAATATCCGAGAATATTCGGTGTTGATGTAGGCATAGAAAGAGAACCGTAACTGAAGGAAGACTTAACATCGAACTGTTCTGGACAGTCTTATTAAAGTCCACATGACCCTTCAGCTGTTATTATAAACAAAACTCATTCCACAGCTCTTATTAAAAAATACATGAAATGGAGGTTACTCGTATAATAATTGAGAAAGAATTACTGAAAAAGATTTGATGTTAATAAATTAAATTAAAATTACTTATATATATATATATATATATATATATATAATATATATATATATATATATATATATATATATATATATATATATATATATATATATATATATATAACACTGAACTGTTAACATACAGTCTGCAATGGTAGAAAAATGCCCATTCAAGAAAACACGAAAAAATATTGGCCTTCTCCCAGCAAAACCCTGGAGAGAGTGTTCAATGTCCCCTTTGACCTCTAGCCTCACATGTTTCTCTTCAGGACCTCCTTCAGGTTTCAGGTTTCAGGATTTCATATAACTTCGGCAAGACTTCAGTCATGCGACAGTGCAATGACAAGAGATACAGCTAGTAAATAAAGAACATATGAAAAGAAGGAGAAAAAACTGTTCCACAAAGGAATTTAATAGGGATTATATATCTCTTAATCCCTTGTAATTCTCTTGGGGGGGGGGGCAGGTTTTACTCCTTCTCCTCATATGTTCTTTATTTGCTAGCTGTATCTCTTGTCATTGTACTTTGAGAAGGTGGCCAGATAAGATCACGATTTTAATAAGTACTTCACATATTTTTTCGTTTCTTTAATGTGCATTTTCCTACGATATATATATATATATATATATATATATATATATATATATATATATATATATATATATATATATATATATATGGAGAAGAGTGATGGAGGATAGAGGACTGAGAATCAGCAGGAAGAAGACAGAGTACTTGAGGTTGAGTGATGATGAGGAGGGGGAGGTCAATTTGCAGGGGGAGGTGCTGAAAGGAGTTGAAAAGCTCAAGTATTTGGGATCAACAGTAGCAGAGGATGGTGACCTAGAGTCAGAAATAACCCACAGAATACAAGCGGGATGGGAGAACTGGAAGAAAGTGTCTGGGGTGCTGTGCGACAGGAGAATAGGGATTAAGTTGAGGGGTAAAGTGCACAAGACAGTTGTGAGACCTGCGATGATGTATGGAGCAGAGACATGGGCAATAAAGAAGACACTAGAGAAAAAACTGGATGTGGCAGAGATGAGGATGTTGAGATGGGTGTGTGGGGTGACATAATGCGATAAGATCAGAAACGAGGTAATTAGAGGTACCTCAAAAGTTAGAGAAATATCAGATAAGATACAAGAAAGTAAACTAAGATGGTATGGTCATGTCGTTAGGAGGGATGAACAGTATGTTGGGAGGAGGGTGATGGAAATGGATATACAGGGTAGGAGTGTGAGGGGGAGACCAAAGAGTAGGTGGATGGATTGCATCATTGACGACCTGAGGTCTAAAGGTTTGTTGGATGATGAGGTATTGGACAGGAACATATGGAGAACACTGGCCAGAAACATCGACCCCACATAAAAGTGGGAAAAGATGTAGACGAAGAGGAATATATATATATATATATATATATATATATATATATATATATATATATATATATATATATATATATATATATACATATATATGTGTGTGTGTGTGTGTGTGTATGTGTGTGTGTGTGTGAACGATTGATGATGAGTAAAAACAATTAGATACATTGAATTCAATGACTATATTGGCTTACGTATTGCCAAGACTGAAAAATTAAAATGCCATGATCACATACATAATAATGCTGACTTACTCATTAAATTTGACGTACAAAGAAATTTTATCTCCAAGTTGGCACTACTGCACTGTTTTCGTGTATCTTAGCTTTGATTATGCTTAGTTATATAATTAAAGGATAATTAGAAGTCTTATTTACTGTAGTGCAATTAAGGGATCAACTCCAAGACTTAATTCTTCTGCACTGCATAATTTCCTACCCTAAACCTGAAACATGACCTATTTTCCTACCCTAAAGCTGAAACATGACATATTTTGCTACCCTAAACCTGAAACATGACCAATTTTGCTTCCCTAAACCTGAAACTTAAACATATTTTTATATAAATATTCGTGATAAATGTTGTATATCAACGCTGTTAACAGGTTATTCTCACGCCCATTTCACAAATAAGGGCATTCAGCCAAATCAAAATGACTCCTAAGCCTTTTTAACAGGGAAATCTGAGAAACAAATGACACTTTTCTTTTTTATACACATCTGAAAATATGAGAAAATGCTGACATTTGGGACATACTGTGGGAAAGACGCAGTTCGTCCCTGGGTAACATCAAAGAGTCACATGCGTTTACTTGATGGGCTTTCAAGAGGAGAAAATAGTTGTAAAAAAAACAGAAAAAACTAAGATATTTATTTGCGCCGAGACGAAGAGCATCATTTTCTCAAGGCTGGTACAAGTGTTTAAAAATATTCTTAAAAGTGTTGTCCACATTCTTCATTGCTAGAGTTAATAATGAGAGCTTGCGAGCTTTATTACAGTGCTCATATTACTGTGCTCATCTTCATGCCTAGCATCTTGCAATTGTATTCATTCTTGGAAGTTATCCTATAAATGGAATTAAATATTATAAATATTAGCTCCCTCATCATTGCCTATAGAGCAAAGTAATCCCCTTATTGTTTCTTTTTTTATGTCGTCTATCCCCTAATTGGGGGAGACAGCCATGGTAGATAGTTAGATAGAAGCGACTGAAAACGAACGCTTATAAAAAACCCGAAAATCCTCCCACTATTTTTACATAGAATAAACATAAGTAATACAACTGAAGATGTGCACATGTAAGAAGACTCGAGAGCTCTTCCACTGTGACTGCACATTAGAGACATAAAAAAGCAAGCCTGCTGCTAAATAGAAAAGATACCTATAGATGAGTAACTGAACAGACACCAAAACTACTCTTATTTTCTTCTTCTTCTTCTTCTTCTTCTTCTTCTTCTTATTATTATTATTATTCATTATTATTATTATTATTATTATTATTATTATTATTATTATTATTATTATTATTATTATTAATAATAATAATAATAATAATAATAATAATAATAATAATAATAATAATAATAATAATAATAATAATAATAATAATAATAATAATAATAATAATAATAATAAATACTCTCTAAAATCCAAGAATGTATCTCCTCAAAAAGTAAAGCGCAAACACACAAACAAACGGTAACTTTAGAATGACAGACACAACTTCAAAGAATAAGAGCAAAGCGGCCATATGTCAGATAATGTTTACATCACACATAAAAAAATATACCCTTTCATACTGCACGGTGTTTATTTGAGAGTGACAAACAAACCTAGCATCTCTCTCTCTCTCTCTCTCTCCTCTCTCTCCTCTCTCTCTCTCTCTCTCTCTCTCTCTCTCTCCTCTCTCTCTAATCTTACAGAACTATCGATCTTCATTCACACTTTTGAAAGATCGATAAAGCAATGGAAATCACTTACGTGGTTTTGAAAGGTTTAGAGTCACATGAATACACACACACACACACATTCTATCAGTGGCTGGAGTACAACTTCAAGAGACAGAAAATGAGAGAGATCTAGGAGTAAACATACTGCAGATTTGTCTCCAGAAATACATATAAATGGCATAGTAAGGGCAGCATATGCATTCTTATCAAATGTAAGGGTAGCCTTCAGGCACATGGACAAGGAAATGTTCAGAAATATTTATGTAACCTATGTGAGGCCAAAACTCGAATATGCAGCCCCCTTTTGGAATCCACACTTGAAAAAGCACATAGCTAAGCTTGAAAAAGTTCAAAGACAGGCCACAAAACTGGTGCCAGAAATACGCAATCTCAGTTATGATGAGAGGCTGAGGGAATTAGACTTACCATCACTCGAAGCTAGAAGATTGAAGGGGGATATGGTGACAGTCTTTAAATTCCTTCATGGTTATGATAGAGTGAATAGGGATCGATATTTTGATATGGTTGACTCTAGAACTAGAGGTCATAGTTTGAAGCTTAGTAAGAAAACTTCTTTGCAGGATGTAAGGAAATACTTTTTCATAATAATAATAATAATAATAATAATAATAATACTTTATTTCCAACATACATTGGGTATTCAGAGTAAGAGTAGTTGATAATTGGAATTGGCTAAGCGAGGAGGTAGTTAATGGTATCTCAATCAATAGTTTTAAGGACAGGTATGATAAGTATCACTAAGTATAAAATGGAACCGATGAGGAGACGGGAAGATACGAGCTTTGGGCTCTTTCCCGCAAACACAATTAGGTAAGTACACACACACACACACACACACACACACACACACACACACAATAGGTAATCTCAATAAGGTAATCATATATATATATATATATATATATATATATATATATATATATATATATATATATATAGATAGATAGATAGATAGATAGATAGATAGACAGTTAATCTTAGTACATACAGAATTGGAGGACAGGTGGAGTTACTTTGCTAAAATGACTGCGTATTAATCAAAGGTATATTAGGTTAATTTTAAAAGATGGGATTAATGGACCAGAGATGCCACTCTCGTTTCTTTTGAGAAGCCTTTGGTCGCTTTCATACCAACATGGCACGTCGCACATGGCGTTCCACGTGGCATGCCACGTGCCACTTTGTTGTGAAAGCGGCTTTTGGCTCCCCTAAATGCATAAAAGTAACCGCTGCGCAATTCGAAATATGTTTTTCTTAATTATGAAGTAAATTATTGCTTGTTTGTTAGTTTGTTTGTTTCGGTTTTACGTCCCGGACTCCCTTTTCTACCAAGGGCTAGGACGGTTGCCTTCATGGCAGATGTAATCGTTACCCTGAGTGCATGCCTTTTCTAACCTCAGACCGTGACGGGGCGCGAACTCTCGACCTGACGCCTCAAAGTCGCGGACGCTACCGCTTGAGCCACGGTGACTACTGAAGTCGTAAATTATTGCATGGAACACTAAATTTACTATTCTCAATATAAGTCTCAATAATAAAACCCTTACTCAAAACATAGGTCAGAGAGCCAGGCCGATACCCGACGAGAGAGAGAGAGAGAGAGAGAGAGAGAGAGAGAGAGAGAGAGAGAGAGAGAGAGACAGAGAGAGAGAGAGCACTTAATTACTCTTTATTATTATTATTATTATTATTATTATTATTATTATTATTATTATTATTATTATTATTATTATATTATTATTATTTGTAGTAGTAGTAGCAGTAGTTTTAGTAGTAGTAGCTGTGGTAGTAGTAGTAGTAAAAGTGGTAGTTCCTTTAACTACTACTACTACTACTACTACAAAAAAAATTTCACACAAATTTATCAAATGTTCATAAACTTCACTTCTTTTGCAGACAATGGCAGCTGCCCGAATATTCCAGTGGCACGTAGCTATATTCTTAATATTCCTTCTATATTTGAGTAAAGGTAAGCACGTATTCTATTGTTATGGATAATTTGTTATAAAAGTTTGCTAAATATTAAGTAAAAATGTTTTCTCAATAAAATTTTTTTTAGTCTTGAATTGCATGACACACACACACACACATTTTTCAGTGTAAGAGTAGTTGATAATTGGAATTCGCTAAGCGAGGAGGTAGTTAATGCTACCTCAATCCATAGTTTAAGGACAGGTATGTAAGTATCACTAAGTCTAAAATGGAACCGATCAGGAGACGGGAAGATACGAGCTTTGGGCTCTTTCCCGTAAACACAATTAGGTAATCACAATTAGGTAATCACACACACACACACACACACACACACACACACACACACACACACACACACACACACACACACACTATATATATATATATATATATATATATATATATATATATATATATATATATATATATATATATATATATATATACACGTAATCGTATATGTTTTACCCATTTTTTTTGTCATAATTAGTATCTCACAGCCACCATTTTCATCATTTGGAACTCTTAACAATTTTATTTAAATGTAAATATTGGCTAATATTTAGATAAACATTTTATCACAATCAACGTTTTCAGAGACCTAATATATGTGACAGTTATTCTTCTGTAAACGAATATTTAACTATTTTAAACACTATTTTAGTCACTATTTCTCACATTCATTTTCAGAATCTGGAATTTTGGTTGTAGTACAAAATGCCGATGGACATAATGTCGACGGATACGACTTTTATTGAGTTATTTATTCTTCTTACTCTTTCATTCATTCATAATAATACAGGTTAAAATGATAGTTCCGAACCTAACCTAACCTAACCTTGACATTATATCCGTCGACATTATGTCCATCGGCATTTTGTCTGCACACCGGAATTTTGACAGTCTTCTTTACTACAAAGGAGTTATTCACGTTTTTGCTTCAAACGTGTTAATATATTCAGTATTTTCAGTCATTTTCTTTCCTACATACAAAATATAAACGTTTTAACTTAAAAACTTAATATCTTCAGGATTTCCAGCCTTGTTCTGCATGTCAATCTCAATATTTAGAAATTTAAAAGTTTGGTATTCTTGATGAAATATCTTCATTTTCAAAATTAACAATTTCAGCCTCGAAAGGTTTGCAATTTGTTTTTTACTTTAAAAAATGAAGTGGCTTTACATTTTTTTTTACATTCAGGATTTGTAAAAAGTCTGATAATTTTTAATCAAATAAATATCTCACATTCAGCAATATCAGCCCTGAATATTTGACACATTGTCCATAAACATAAGAATTTTATACTGATTTTAGAAAACAAAATCTCACCTCTGTTATTTCAGATTTTAACAATGTTTCTTATGTTCAACGCTTTCATTCTTGCAATGAATGATATTATTTTTTTTTTATATAATTGTTGAGCCTTTACAATTCTGCACACGTTCTCACCATCGTTTTTAATATTTTTTCTTTTTTAATTCCTGATATATATATATATATATATATATATATATATATATATATATATATATATATATATATATATATATATATATATATATATATATATATATATATATATATATCACTCCTAATTTATTCATTCTTCGATATACAGTACATTTTATCACATTCTGCACAGGTTCTCACAATCGCTTTTTTTTTTTTTTTTTTTTACTCCTGTAATATATCACTCGTAATCTCTGTTTGTCCGTATCAGTACATATAGATAAAGCATTAAGAAATTTCATGGCCACAAAAAGATTAGAAAAGTGAAATGAAACCGTGTTAGTAGAACATTATTTCGTTAACTCGAAAGGTTTTAGTGATTATTGTAAGTTGAGAAGAGAGTCCCTTAACTGCCCCCATACGAGAATACAACCATCTTTTTAATTGTTATGAACTTTCATTAAAAAAAATAAGAGAAATCACATTTTACTACTCCAATATAGAATTATCTTATTCTTGTAGACTTAATGTGTCAAGAAAAAAGGGTTGAAAAGTAGTTCTTACTATAGTTCTAGAAGTACAGTAAGAAAAGTAACACTCATATGCGTTCTTGTATTAAGGTCTAATAAGTTTCAAAGAATTTCAAGAAAACAGAAGATATGAAAAGGGCACTCATTCAACTCTCTAAATATTACATTAATAAGTATTGAAATTTCAAAAACCTAGAAAGTTCACAAAGTAGATACTACCTACACAGGTTTCAGCATTATCTCTAGAACACTGAAGTTAGAAAAAATTCAGTTAACTGGTCCTTTACTTTGGAGCTGTAAAAGGAAATGGGATGACCCCATCCAAGAGATAAAAATGTACATATTTTGTGGACAAGATTTATTATTAAACCTCCTTTAGGTCTCAGGGATAAAAGAAATATAGGTGATTTTATCCCAAAGCCACAAGGTACATTTTCTGTAGACATCAATTGCCATTATGCCTCCTGTAAGTCAAAGATGTGAGAGGCAAAGGAATTTACAAGTCATACTGTGTCGATACAAGTAAGGCCGCTTTCACACCAAAGTGGCACGTCTCACGTGACATGCCACGTGGTACGCCAGTTGAAAACGAACATCTGGAAATATATGAAACCTTTCCCACAGAAGTGGCGTGACACATGTGACGTGTCACGCCACTTCTGTGTGAAAGGTTTCATATATTTCCGGATGTTCGTATTCAACTGGCGTGCCACGTGGCATGCGACGTGCCACTTGGTGTGAATGCGGCCTTAATTTACATTGTTCTCATTTTCCGACAGGAGTGACTGGTATCGGTTGTTATGTTTGTTCTTCAAAGAATGGTAATGACCCAAACTGCGATGACCCATACCACCCGGCTCACTCCACTTACGCAGAAGGGTGTATGGTGCCTAAAGAAAAACACATCGGGCAATTTCCTGCCAATTACTGCGTCAAAATCATTGGTACTTCAGGTAAGTAGTTAAATTATAATAGGATTACATAGCCATATCAGGATCCATGATGAATAAACAAATGAATAGAAGAGGGTATATGTACAACAAACTTTACTATGAACGCAGGTATCATCAAAAAGTGCTTAAAAGAAACTGGAAATGTTAAAAAAGCGACTTCAAGTTCGTCGCCACCTGTAGTGAAAACATCAAAACGTCACTTGAAAATGTCGAAGCCTTGAAAGGGAGAGGCATCTGTCACCTAGGCCTGGCCAAACCAGCGACTATTATGAGAGCATCTACGGATATATAGTAATCCAATAATGACACTAAATAATGAACAAGCAAGAAAATAGGCATTAAAAGCATGTCCAGTACCTTTAATTTGTTTAAATATATCAGAGGACATTATTACACATTACGCAATGAAATTAAAATGGACCAATGAACCAGTCTAGATGTAAAAATGATTATACTGTATATATGATATAAAGTAGATCGCATTACAAAAATATCTCATCATGTAAAAAGTTATAAAAATCCAAGGTTTATTTAAAGCCCATTCCAATTTACATAAACCTTCCCCCACAAAAAAAAAATTATGTATATATATATATATATATATATATATATATATATATATATATATATCATATACATATATATAAATATATATATATATATATATATATATATATATATATATATATATATATATATATATATATATATATATATATATATAAATAATGAGTGTGACACCGGGAGAACAATAAAATTTCCCTTATCAGGCCCGGGCACC
>JAXCGZ010000158.1:75000-90000 GCA_037179515.1 Halocaridina rubra
TTTTTTTTCAGAGATGTTGGTCTACTAATTATAAATGTTGCGTATACTATGCAGGTTAATAACAGCAATTACAGTTGTTTATTTTCAGTTTGACAAAGGGAATACTTAAATTATCTTATAATAATGACAAGAATTTAGAATATTTTTTCATAAATTGACGATAATAAGTGAATATGCATTTACTAAGTTGGCTTTGTGATCAAGATAAAATTACAGATATAGTTTTATAATAATAGAGCTTTAATAACAACGAGATGATAATTGTTTTTATATATACATAATTCTTTTCCTTGTATTCAGAATCACTTTAAGGTAACACCAATAAAAGATTAGGAGTGAAAGTAAAATAACAGATGATATTTTGGATACAGAGTTATTTAACATTCTAATTTCATAAAGTCCATGTGTTATGCTAGGTAATCACCCACACATCTGGCAAAGGAATCAAAGTCTCTATCAACATATTTCACACCTATTTTGAACCGCTAAGTGAAACACTTTAAATTCTGAAATTTTTAGTATAAATACACATAAAGAAACTGCAAACATTATTTCCAGTACGTAGGAAGGGATTGGACCAAAATCTAGTTTCATTTTAGCTAAATAGCCTAAGCCTATTTAGCTTATATCTATGTATCCATTTTATTTAATTGACACTGTATTTTTGTACTCTAATCTCTTGTCTGGTATAGATAT
This sequence comes from Halocaridina rubra, assembly GCA_037179515.1. Lineage (NCBI taxonomy): Eukaryota > Metazoa > Arthropoda > Malacostraca > Decapoda > Atyidae > Halocaridina > Halocaridina rubra. Next base: position 75,697 of record JAXCGZ010000158.1, read on the forward strand.
CAAACACCTCAATGATTATGTTAACATAAATCTTTTTAAGTGAATTATTATTTAAAATCAAGTTGATAATTGCAGCCTATCAGCTGCTAAAACATTAATTCCAAAATTTTGGTACTCTATACTTTTGGATTTCAAATACCTTATCTGAAGTATAAATCAAGCAAATGTTAAGTTTAGACGGCATATACGCTTAGCCCTCCATTTAACGGACCTCGATTCAATTGAGTTTGGATTTAACGGACAAAATCTGGAGCACCAGATTAGTATTTTTTAGTTGTGATACCATTTTACAAGAGCCACTGCTACAAGAAAGAGAGAGAGAGAGGGAATTAAAAAAGTCAGTGCATAATTATAATAATGATAATAATATTAATAATAATATGTGAGAGTGAAATATAGGTGCTGGTCGTTGTAGAGTTTATAATACTATGCTCTCTCTCTCTCTCTCTCTCTCTCTCTCTCTCTCTCTCTCTCTCTCTCTCTCTCTCTCTCTCTCTCTCTCTCACACACACACACACACACACACTCACAAAAATAAAAATGTTTAATTTATTACATATTCAGTGTACAGGTATTTTACACTGTCACGTTGGATATTGAGTTTGATATGGTGCTTGATTAAAAGTATTATTCCTCTTCTTTTCTTAATGTACTTGTTGCCACTAAAGCCCCCTTCCCAAGCCAGAAACAACAGAAGAATGGATTTAACGGACCAAGGTCCCCCCCCCAATAGTCCATTAAATCGAGGGTTGAGGGTATTACATAGATTATTGGAGATCAGCTAAATAGGCTAAGCTTAAACTATAAAGGGATATTTTTTGGAACTTTAACACTGTACTTTTGGAATTTACACATTTGCTAGGTATAAAGATCAAACAAACATTATTATAAAGAGTTAACTTAATCCAACTGAATTGTTATTTTATTGAGAACCATCCAAATACTCTAGGTCTGTTACTTATAATAGACCTAGGTTTAATTTAAAAAATGGTACTCTTACTTTTAGATCTTGGTTATTTGCTATTATGATATCACTTATTATTATGAAGAGTTAACTTCAGCCTGCATATAAGTTTTTTGGAAACCAGATAAGTACCTAGAACTATCACTTCTACATGTCACTGGTACATATCTGTGGTTTTTGATACCTCTTTGAAGTAAATATCAAACATTTTATGAAAGTTAATGTAAACCTTTAAAAAAGATTTTTCAAACCCAGCCTAACATTCATAAACTATAGAATTTTGATAATTCTGGTACATTCTTCTTTGCTTCTACATCTTGAATACAAGGTTTGGCATAATAATCAAATATAATTATGAAAACTTAAAAAAATATGTTGGATCTGAGGGCTGATTAAGCAGAATGATAAACTGAGGGAATTTATGGATTACATTTAGATATATATTCTTTAGAACTCTTTTTGTGGATATTTTAGAATATACAAAAGTATATGTTAAATGACAATAATATTCTAAAAAGACTACAAATAATTTTTCATGTACATACATTCCAAAAACTTTGTACATTCAGACAGATTTAATATTTATTGGGCTTTCTGTTGTATATTTATATTTTCAAATGGTTACGAAATATCATGTTCATGAGATGATATCTATGATAACAATATATTCTGTGATTCTATACACAATTCCAGTAATCAATAAATCCAACTGAGAGATCATTATGAAGATGAAATCAAAATATCTTAAAATTTTTCCTTGATATATTTGTAAATAAAACCTACATTCCATTACAATATTTTAACAAAACCACTGTGTAAAAGTACTTATTGTAAATTGTAACTATCAAATTAAAAGTCTGGTAGGGATGTGAAACTATCTTCAGCATATTCTGCGTAATATTTGTAAATACATAGTTTGAATGGATACTTCTCGTCGTCCATAATTTTCTTCGGAGAGCTAATGCAGTTGTGTACTTGATTGCTGTACTGTATTTACTAATTTCTCATTTTACTGAATTTACTGTAAATAGCCTCTGGGCATAAGCCTATACATTACTGGCTAATGATGCTTCTAAATACAGGAGAGGAAAAAATTCAGTTTATTAAAGGAGCAGAATATGGCTGAGTGAAAGAAAATATATTTAGAAATGCCCATGTTTGTAATAAAATACTAATCAACTCTGAAGTTGGAGCATGTTAAAAAAATTTAGTAAAATATGATAAATATAACATAATTTAAATTTGGCTGTGTCAGGAACCTGAAGGGGACTGCTGCGGTGAGTCAAATGTATTGCTAATTTATTTCTTTGATACAAATGCATACCATAGTAATGTCAAATGAACTCCTAGCTCTCACAGTAGAATTTAAATCTCACATATTCCTGGTAAGTGTGGTACAGTGGCAATCTCAGAATCAATGTGTAAGTATTAGTTTGGGAATAGGAGATTTTTTTTTTTTATTATTGTTCCTACACTGCTATAATGTTGATGATATGCAAATAAATGAAAATATGCACAGATTAAATTAAAATGTGAGAGTAACAAAGAGTAGGCTTAAAAATAATTAATGATTCATTAACATAACATTTTTCCTTTGGATTATTCTGCTGATTAGAGTTAAGTAAGCAATGATGAAAAAGTGGAATCATCAAAATGAGACGGTAATGATGCAAAAATAAAGGACGTATTTTGGAGAATATATGAAAATAGGATACGATAAGCTCTATTATATACGAGGTTAGGACAACGAACTATGCAGTTTGTCTTTGAAAAATGTGTATTTTTTTAGGCGTGAATATAGTATAATTCGACTCTGTCTTTACTCCAATATCTCTAAATAACTGTCAAAACTCCATATGTTTCTATTCTAAGGGATTCTATTTAGCCATATGATTCATCAACTGACGAAAATGTCTATTTTTCATAGGAGATGAGTCGCAAATAGCAGGTTACTATTTGGTATATAAATAAATAAAGTACTGTATACTAACTCTTTATTGGGTCAACAGGGCATTTATTTGATTTCAGCTATAAGTTTTATTAATGTCGATAATCTTTTCTCACAGTGAAAAATAACCATAACTAAAAATTTTAAAATATTATTCACATACATTAAACGAAAAAGGCCTAAATGTATGCAAAATGGTAAAACCTGTGGGACCGACAGCAATTGTACAGTGTTTTTTTTGTTTGTTTCGGTAAACTTTTTACTTAATAAATTTGTTGAACTTAATTACGAGTATTATTTTTTCCTCATCATTAAGAAAATATAGAGAGCATTGGTAAAGATTTATACATAATGCTTTACGTAAGGACTGAATTTTATGGGTTGTGACGTCTCTCAACTGTTTTGCTCTCTTTGGCCCGATTTCTTAAACAGTGTAAACCTAGGATACCATATTGTTAGTTAGCTAGACACACACAAATGGATTTCATAAACGCATCTGACGCGATTCTGTGTATGGCTAGGGTCCCGTACGGGATCCTAGCCATACACAGCAGCTTCAGATGCGTTTATGAAATCCATTTGTGTGTCTAGCTAACTAACAATATGACATCCTAGGTTTACACAGTTTAAGGAATCGGGCCTTTGGGAATAGAAGCTGGTATTAGGTTCTTAGCTTATGTTTATATATGACTTACTATGGCTAAAGAGATTCGACAAGTCAAAACGATTTTCATTCAGAATGCTTCGCAGTGATTCCTTCTTCTTTCAAAAATTTCCCCCTGCATTGAGGTATACCAAACATTTAGATATTTAGATTTCTTTTTGTTATAATCATACTGTACTTTCCGTTAGATGTCAAAAGCATTTCTTCTGACTGCTTGCTATGTTTTTTTTCCCTTATGTCAATGTTCGTTTTCTGCCTTGAGGAAATTACTGCACATGGATTCTACTATTACCGTCAGACATTCCATTTTGATAAATAGATTTACTCAAACCCAAACTAGTTTTCGTTCAGAATTCTAATATGGGTTTCTTTTTTTCAAAATTATCTCTCTTTTCATTGACTAAATTTGCAATTGTAGTCGTAATTATCTTTGATGTAAATAATCAGTAATTACAACCAGAACATTTCAATTTTTTTTTTCTGGTAATGTGTTATTTGATTATATATATATATATATATATATATATATATATATATATATATATATATATATATATATATATATATATATATATATATATATATGTATGTATGTATGTATGTATGTATGTATGTATGTATGTATGTATGTGATTACCTAATTGTGTTTACGGGAAAGAGCCCAAAGCTCGTATCTGCCCGTCTCCTCATCGGTTCCATTTTAGACTTAGTCATACTTATCATACCTGTCCTTAAAACTATGGATTGAGATACCATTAACTACCTCCTCGCTTAGCCAATTCCAATTATCAACTACTCTTACATTGAAAAAGTATTTCCTTACATCCTGCAAAGAAGTTTTCTTACCAAGCTTCAAACTATGACCTCTAGTTCTAGAGCCAGCCATATCAAAATATCGATCCCTATCCACTCTATCATAACCATGAAGGAATTTAAAGACTGTCACCATATCCCCCCTCACTCTTCTAGCTTCGAGTGATGGTAAGTCTAATTCCCTCAGCCTCTCATCATAACTGAGATTGCGTATTTCTGGCACCAATTTCGTGGCATGTCTTTGAACTTTTTCAAGCTTAGCTATGTGCTTTTTCAAGTGCGGATTCCAAAAGGGGGCTGCATATTCGAGTTTTGGCCTCACATAGGTTACATAAATATTTCTGAACATTTCCTTGTCCATGTGCCTGAAGGCTACCCTTACATTTGATAAGAATGCATATGCTGCCCTTACTATGCCATTTATGTGTATTTCTGGAGACAAATCTGCCAGTATGTTTACTCCTAGATCTCTCTCATTTTCTGTCTCTTGAAGTTGTACTCCAGCCACCGAGTAGTCAAGCTTGGGCCTTCTTGCACTTGTACCCATTCTCATTACCTTACATTTTGAAGTATTGAATTTCATTAGCCACTTTTCTAACCACTCATGCAGATTATTTAGATCCTCCTGGGTGGTTGGGTGGCTGGGTGGGTGGGTGGGTGGGAGGGTGGGTAGGTAGGTAGGTAGGTAGGTAGGTAGGTAGGTAGATAGATAGATAGATAGATAGATAGATAGATAGATAGATAGATAGATAGATAGATAGATAGATAGATAGATAGATAGATAGATAGATAGACAGACAGACAGACAGACAGACAGACAGACAGACAGACAGACATACATATATATTTTTGTCAGTGAGGCAACATGGCTTCAGAGAAGGTAGATCAACAGTAACAAACTTATTAGAATTTTATGATGAGGTAAGCCAAATCTTACAGGAAAGAGAGGGCTGGGCAGATTGCATATTCCTAGACTTCCAGAAAGCGTTTGACACTGTTCCACATGGGAGACTTATTAGGAAGCTGCAATCAATGGCTAGAATAGGTGGAAATGTTTTGGAATGGATAAAAACTTACTTAGAAGGAAGGGAACAGAGGGTTAGAGTAAGACACTCAGTGTCTGAATGGAGAAGAGTTAGTAGTGGAGTTCCACAGGGTTCAGTTTTAGGGCCACTTTTGTTCCTTGTATATGTAAATGACCTACCAGAGTCTGTAAATTCATTCATGAATATGTTTGCAGATGATGCAAAGATTGTGAAGAAAGTAAAAAACGAGAACAATGGTAGAGAACTTCAGGAGGATCTAAATAATCTGCATGAGTGGTCAGAAAAGTGGCTAATGAAATTCAATACTTCAAAATGTAAGGTAATGAGAATGGGTACAAGTGCAAGAAGGCCCAAGCTTGACTACTCGGTGGCTGGAGTACAACTTCAAGAGACAGAAAATGAGAGAGATCTAGGAGTAAACATACTGGCAGATTTGTCTCCAGTAATACATATAAACGGCATAGTAAGGGCAGCATATGCATTCTTATCAAATGTAAGGGTAGCCTTCAGGCACATGGACAAGGAAATGTTCAGAAATATTTATGTAACGTATGTGAGGCCAAAACTCGAATATGCAGCCCCCTTTTGGAATCCGCACTTGAAAAAGCACATAGCTAAGCGAGGAGGTAGTTAATGCTATCTCAATCCATAGTTTTAAGGACAGGTATGATAAGTATCACTAAGTATAAAATGGAACCGATGAGGAGACGGGAAGATACGAGCTTTGGGCTCTTTCCCGTAAACACAATTAGATAATCACAATTAGGTAATCACATATATATATATATATATATATATATATATATATATATATATATATATATATATATATATATATATATATATATATATATATATATATATATATATATATATATATATATATATATATATATATATATATATATATATATATATATATATATATATAAATAATCAGACTTTCTATGTATCTAGAGAAGGAGCTTAATTTTAAACGAAAGATAATAACTTCCTCATTTCTGTTTTCCTACAATCAGCACAGTACAAGGGAAAGAACAAAATTCATTTGTCTGCCTTAGAAAAAAGCGTTTTCTTTTATTGCTTTCATAGAAAACGTCTCACATATTTGATGCGCCACTTAAGTATTTCTGAGTCTATCATAATAGCATGGGATACTAACATATTTCAACATCTACAAAATAATATACAACGGTTTTTCTAGTGTTATTAAAAAAAACATCGCCATACTCTCTGCATGTCGTAGGCTGTGCCTGATAAAGATGGGAAGGGTGAAGCAGGAACTGATAATTAATCTGTATTTGAATATCTTATTACGCAAATATGGTAACTGTTTATTTTTACATCACCAAATAGTGAAATAAGAAAAAAAAATAGAAAAAACTAATAAAACTTAAAAATAATTTCAATTATCAACTCCTTTCTCAACTGTAGTGAATTTATCTAACCTAACCTAACCTACTTTAATATAACAAATTTCATTACATATTTTACTTAACAGTAATAAGTGAAGGTTTCCTAATCTTAACTACTTTATGGGATACATTATGGGATATTGTTTATTAGAAGAATAATTGTTAACTGCAAAAAAAAATAATAATAATGAATTGTACAACAATTATTTCTGGATATTAATTTACCAGATATAAGCCAGGCAGCTACAAGAATATGAAATATAATACAAGAAAGTATAAAATATTTCGTCTTTCAAGATGCTTAAAGCTGGCGTTCCATCAAGAAGACAAAAATAGCAATAATATGCTACTTTATAATACAAACTGTATTCAACTCTATAGCTACTAATTCTTTATATTTTGATGAAGTCTGAATGCCTTAATGTGCGAACATAGTATGTTACTTTAGTAAATGTAATAAAAACTAAATATACATAAACAAATGAAGTCAAATATCAAATTACTTTATTTAAGTTAGGTTAGGTTGAAGTGACTTACGTTATGGATACAGTTAATTGAATTAATGATTTCATTTCCAACTATAAAACTCTCATGTGAGGAAGCACGCCGTATCCAGTGCCACATGGCACTCGTGTTATTGTCTATGTATGTAGACTTAATATACGAGTACTGACACATCATAAACAAAGTACTTACCCTCTAGTCAAGAACATATTCACGTTGAATAAATTTGTATTACTAAAGAGAGTAGGACTGTCTCTATTTTTCTTCTTCTTCTTCTTCGTCTACATCTTTTCCCACTTTTATGTGGGGTCGATGTTTATGGCCAGTTTTCTCCATTTGTTTCTGTCCCATACCTCATCACCCAACAAACCTTTAGAGTCTAGACCTCTCCATAATGCCAGTTAATTATTATTTAATTATTCTTTAAAGTAATCTCAGCTGAAGAACAAGCATTTCCATGCCCTGGCCTGGCTCGTGGAGACACTGCCCAACACTTATAATTATTGATTCTGCTAAACTGACTCGAGCTACATGAGGGACATCGCAGGCTAAATGCCCAATGACCTATTAAACAGCAGAAAATATAAATGCAAAGAAAAATTATTGTCCTTGGAATAGTTGCAGAGAAAGAATTATTGCCCTTAATGAAGCCTGAAATTGTGGTTTACAATTAACCTTACATATCCAATAGAGTTACTCAATGATCCTCCTAAGCTGACAGAAGCTACCACACAAATGATAATGCTACCCTATCCTCATCACTTCGAGGTTTCCAGAAGAGTTGTTATATGCATCACCTTGGGAGGTCGACCTCAGAACTTCCCAAATGCGAGTCAGGAGCCAATTCATTGAGTTACGAAGTGTCTTAGAAAGTAATTACTGTGAACGATCTCTCATTAATTATCATGATTACATGTTGCTATGGTAAAGACCCGAATACAAGCCAATTTCACTCAGTGGCGAAAAATTAAAAATCTCAAGGGAGAGTCTCAGATGTGAAAGCAAAAACAGTGACACCTGACTTCTCCTAATCCTTCTCAATCCAGTAGGTATAATGAGAAACCAGTGGTAATACCAGGTCATTGGTGGAACCAAATGTACTATATTCATACATTCAGACACGAAAACGGTCATGCAAATGCCTGTCCTGGTACTAAATAAAAAATCAAGCACGTAGAGGAAAACTTCTTATATAATATCCTCATAAAGCTTAAAGGTTAAATGAAAACATGTAAATTTTATTGTTTTTATTTTGATAAGATTTACACTTCCAAATAACATTCTGAAAGTGAAAAAAAAAGAATGCCACAACTTCCAGGAGCAAAAAAGCTAATTTGATTAGATTGTTTCAAGAATTAAGCTGTAATGCTAAGCTCAAATTAAGACAGAGGCTAAATAAAAAAAAAATTGTCTGCTCCAAATATCTCAAACAAGAATATATTGTTATTTGCCTCTCTTTAACCTTAACTTTCATTTTGAAAGTATATTCATTTTTGTATAGTAAACTACAAAAGACAACATAAATCTCTGAGAAGACGCATTAAAAATATGTGTTAACAGTGATGTAGTTTCCCGCTCTATGGGAACGAGTCCTACATTTCTGGGGTATAGCATGGCTCCAGAAACCTTGGAATGCCTTGGGATCTAACTATACCACTTACCAAGAGGGAGTAGGGTAGTTAAAACGATTGTAATATCTATTTCGTTCCCTATAATTGTAAGGTGAAGAGAAAGGTGATGAGTAGAATCCTACACTTGTAAACTGGTTAGGGTTACCATAAGCCGGTACATTGTATGAAGAGTCATCGTATGTGCTGTAGATTGGCCTAGTTGACTGCTGAGGGTATGGATACCCAAAAGCAGTGTTCCTACTCGGAGACGATGGAATATTGTATGTATTATCATATGGAGAGGAAGATACCTGAGTATTGGAGGTCAACAATGCGTGTGAATTTTGAGGAGCTGTATGGTATATGTCTTGATTACTAGGCCTAAAGGGATTTTGGAATTGCTCACTGCCTAAAGAGAACATATTCAAAGTATTTGGTACAGTATTTGGGAAATTCTGAGAAGCCGAAGCGGCATTAAAGAAGGCGTTTTCGAGGATACTTCTCAGAGGTATTATTTCTCGATTGTTTGGTTTGAAATTTGGACCAGGAGCTTGAGAACTAAAGTCATCTCTCCTGAAATTCAGTGGAAATGTATTTGGTCCCCGATAGTCTCGTTGGAATGACATTCCATCCGAAGATGGCATGTCATAATATGTAGGTCTATTGAATTGCTTTCTAAAGAAGGGATGCCTATAGTCGTTACCAAATACTTCTGGCAGGTGAATATGACCAGATCCTATATACTCATTTAAACTATCATAAAGTTCAACAGCTTCATCTCTTGGTATCTGTGGAAGATCTGATGAGAGCATAAATTCAAGATCGTCGGAAGGCATTTCATTGTTCTGAAAACTGAATGAATGTTGTTGTTCTATAATTGGAAACTGTGGGAAGGAGGGAGGATTAGGATACTCTGACACTGGCGATGATTCCAAAGAATCATCATCATCATCATAAGTTTCTTTTGGGTCAAGATTTTCATTAGTTAGCCTCTGACTGGGGAAAACTGGCATTCTATGAGGGGAAGGCATAATGTCCTCTGGAAATAGGATTGGATTTTGGTCATTGTCCTCCGGTATCAAAATAACTGGACTGGCTTCTTCCCCCACTGTTTCATATATCTGTTCATTAACGATATCTTGTTGAGCATCAGCAGTTAGCATTTCCTCTAAAGTAGGCGTCTCACTGGGCAGAGTTTCAGCCATCCCCGTTATAACTGGTTCAAGTGGTGTAGCCTGTTGAGGTTCAGATTCTTGAACTGATAATGAATCGTCTAATAAGGCAATCCCCAAAGATGGTTCAACATATTCACCAGGGAAGGTCTGTCTTTCAATAACAATGCTATCATCTGCCCCTGCAGGAATTTCATCTGGTATGAGAGATTCTGGGTTCATATCTGGTTCATTGGTTAAGAGATCTGTATAAAAAACGTCAGGTACATGGTGTATTTCTCTGTTTACATCATATTGATCTATAAAAGGCATTTCCACTTCATGATTGGGATAACCACTATTTACAATGGGAATATTACTATCTGGTATGTAATATACTTCAAGGATTTCAAGATTTGGTTCATGGTCTACTGAAGGATGCACGGGTGGAGTTAACTTGATAATGGGAGTATCAAAATAATGACCATCCATTTCTTCAATTTTTGGCACAAGAGGTCTGTTATCTTCAGTCATAAAGACATTAGGGTTAATAAACTCATCGGCTACATGAGGGGAAACAAATGGTGGTAGTTGATCAACAGGCATTCCAGGTAGATATTCATTTTCTACATGGGGGTGGTCAGGAAGACCTATTACATCAAAATATGCAGGACTCTCCGGATCCCCACTCATAAATGGCATATCCTCTTGGCCATCAAAGGGGCCAAACACTGAATCTGGGAAATCTTCATATGAAGGAATAGTGGGGCCAGACTGGGTCAGCATACTGATAAATTGTGTATCAGATATATCTTTGGTATCGTCCATGACCTCATGGGAATCTTCAGGGCTCTCAAGTTCTGAAGCATAGCTAATACTCCCTTGTTCAGGAACGAGCTCCAGAGTATCCTCCAGAATTTCAGTAGCTTGATCCTCATCTTGACTTACAGACAGTAGTTCCTCACTATCAGGTAATATTTCATCTACTTCATCAAATGCTAACAGTCCCTCTTGAATGGGAACTACAATTATCTCTTTGTCTTGTTCGCTGAAGAGTGGATCCACAATTGGATCCACAGGTACCATACTTTCATCGGTCGCAATAACCACTGGAGGTTCTTCATCTGCTGATGGAATAACTATCACTGGGTCATTCTCGATCTCTTCCTCTTGTTCAGTAGGCATTATATCATCATCATAAACTATTTCTGGCTCCGGATTTTCAGGAATTTCAGTAACAAAATCAATTTCAGGTTCCACAGGGTCAAGCAAGCCTTGATATCTTTGATCTTGGATTCCAGTTTGTGCAAATTCTTGTTCAGGTTCTGGAACTGAAGTCTCATTGGTTACTACAGGAAGTTCTTGTGTGCTTGTTGTAGGCTCAGGGACTTCCTCGGTGACTATGTCACTTTCGGGGAATATAGAATTCGACTGATTGAACTCTAAGTCATTATCTTCCGGCCTTGCACTTAATATCTTATTCATGACATCTTCCACACTTGTTGGATTAGGCCCAAGCAGAGGAACTGCAGATGCCACTGTCAGGCATCCTAACACCACTGCACATATCTAAGGAAACAAAATCAAAGTCATTATTATATTCAATATGCAGGTGTTCAATGTGTGTGTGTGTGTGTGTGTGTGTGTGTGTGTAATATAAATATATATATATATATATATATATATATATATATATATATATATATATATATATATATATATATATATATATATATATATATATATATATATATATATATATATATATATATATATGGATGATTATGGCTGAGTAAGAAAATTTAAAAATATATTTGGAGATCCTCAGCACTTTCGAGTATATTTGATTACTATTCATCTTCAGAGGTATATGAAGATGAAAAGTAGATTACTATACTCGAAAGTACAAAGGATCTCCAAAAATGTCTTACAAATTTTTTACGTAGCCGTAACCATCCACATTTACAATATATATATATATATAATATATATATATATATATATATATATATATATATATATATATATATATATATTATATATATATATATATATATATATATATATATATATATATATATATATATATATATATATATATATAAAGACATAATAAATAACTCATTATCATGAAACCATATAACTCGGCCATACAATGACCACCATTATGGAAATTACTTTGACACATACTGATATAGTTCGGTTTCATCATTCATTCAGTCTTACTTTCCTACAAGATTAACTTGCGACTCATCCTTAATTGCGCAAGCATACTCGTCCTCCACATCGTAGCTCTTCCTCAAGGTCAAGGTCATTCCGGGCATTGCCAATTCACCTCTCCCCCCACCTACAATCAATCGTCCCCCTCCCCCACCTACAATCAATCGTCCCCCTTCCCTACCGACCATCTTTCTTCTACCTTTGTTTACTTTTTTCGATGTCGTAACACTTCAAAGTTCCAACAACTCTCTCTCTCTCTCTCTCTCCTCTCTCTCTCTCTCTCTCTCTCTCTCTCTCCTCTCTCTCTCTCTCTCATTTTTTTCAGGTACAATGGGCATCATCACTGTTTCTTTGCACACAACACACACACACACACACGCACAAGAATACTTCAGTGTATCTATACATGATATGAATTTTAAAGACAAAACCAGAGAGAGAGAGAGAGAAGGAGGAGGAAGAGGAGGAGGAGGAGGAGAAGAGGAGGAGAACGAAAAAAAGAAAAAGAAATAGAAAAGAAATAAAAAAGAAAAAAGAAGAAGAGAAAAGAATATTAACCAATAAATGATAATAATAATAATAATAATAATAATAATAATAATAATAATAATAATAATAATAATAATAATAATAATAATTAATAATAATAATAATAATAAAAACATGCACTCTAATCTGATAAGGCGAGTTTCAAGTCGTTCCTTCCAGAAAATTCAAGATCTGGACCATACCTTATTAAGTAATGTGAAGACATCAGCCTCTAATTAATACTCTCTCTCTCTCTCTCTCTCTCTCTCTCTCTCTCTCTCTCTCTCTCTCTCTCTCTCTCTCTCTCTCTCTCTCTCTCTCTCTCTCTCTCTCTCTCTCTCTCTCTCTCTCAGTGACGCTTGTACATTAGAACACATACTGCATACTATATTTATTTCATAACACGGGGACAGTGTTATGAAGGGGGGGGGGGCAGTGTGTTCCTGCAAGAGTCCATGAAGAACCAACCACACAACAGGATGCACTAAAAAATCCTGTTGTTACACTGGAGACGCTACTATACTCTCCTTATAACGCTATAAAGATGGAGAGATAGTGTCGTCACTCCTGTGTAAACCCTGTCATCTTAACAGGCCCAGTGCGTACATTATTAGAGGTGCATACGCTCGCGCGCACACACACACACATACATACACACACACACACACACACACACACACACACACACACACACACACACACACACACACAAATGTGATACCTATCTTCAAAAAGGGAAGGAGGGATACGGCTCTGAACTATAGACCAGTTTCCTTGACCAGCATAGTTTGCAAAGTTATGGAGAAACTACTAAGGAAACATATCTCTCTTCACTTGGAATCCTTCAACTTTTTGTCAGTGAGGCAACATGGCTTCAGAGAAGGTAGATCAACAGTAACAAACTTATTAGAATTTTATGATGAGGTAAGCCAAATCTTACAGGAAAGAGAGGGCTGGGCAGATTGCATATTCCTAGACTTCCAGAAAGCGTTTGACACTATTCCACATGGGAGACTTATTAGGAAGCTGCAATCAATGGCTAGAATAGGTGGAAATGTTTTGGAATGGATAAAAACTTACTTAGAAGGAAGGGAACAGAGGGTTAGAGTAAGACACTCAGTGTCTGAATGGAGAAGAGTTAGTAGTGGAGTTCCACAGGGTTCAGTTTTAGGGCCACTTTTGTTCCTTGTATATGTAAATGACCTACCAGAGTCTGTAAATTCATTCATGAATATGTTTGCAGATGATGCAAAGATTGTGAAGAAAGTAAAAAACGAGAACAATGGTAGAGAACTTCAGGAGGATCTAAATAATCTGCATGAGTGGTCAGAAAAGTGGCTAATGAAATTCAATACTTCAAAATGTAAGGTAATGAGAATGGGTACAAGTGCAAGAAGGCCCAAGCTTGACTACTCGGTGGCTGGAGTACAACTTCAAGAGA
>JAXCGZ010000158.1:92500-124277 GCA_037179515.1 Halocaridina rubra
GAAGAGAGTTCCAGAGTCTGGAGGTTTAAGGAAAAGGACAGTCTCAGCACCGGCCAATCTACGCGCTACAAATCTCCACATAGGACCTGTGCGACAGAGCCATCTCGCGTGTGTTACACAGCCTCGCCAATGGAGTATGGATGCAACCCACCAACTTATCAGAGCAGCGATGGCAAATCAAATGGATACTGATTTCACAGGAGCCACTGGCCACAACAAGGCACACCACTACTCTCTCTTTTTCACATCCACGTGTTCTCAAGACGAAATCTGTTGAGGCAATTTTTGGAGTTGATCATGGGACTCCTTGGTGGCAGCTAGGTACTATAGTGACTGAGTCGTTGAAATAAATAATTAAAGAAAAAAATACAGTAACACTCTCCTTCTTTCTGTGAAACTAAATGCAGCAGAGGTTTATGTAATTTCATAAATACAATCATTCTGTGGCTTCTCTTGGCTTATATATTTTTTTTTCTATTCTCGTTTTTCCTACATCACTCTCTCTTCCTTATAATTCATCTTTGTTTAAATTTCATAGAGTCTCTAATATTTCTGCCTCCTATTTTCACTTTATGAAGTAATGTTGCTTATGTAGTATCCGTGGCAAAACGGTTAGCGCCCCTTCACAGACTGAGGTTAGTAAGGGCATACACTCAGGGTAATGATTACATCTGCCAAAACAAGTCCTTCGCAAGAAGGCAACCGTCCTAGCCCTTAGTAGAAAAGGGAGTTCGTGACGTAAAACCGAATTCATCCTTCGAAGTAATTTTGCTTGCATTCCAAAGCTTGCACTTTTGAGCCCGTGGGATATCCTTCGGTTCCTCCTCCTGCATGTAAGTAATGTTTACTCACCTGTCCATCCTCCCCCTCTCCCCTTCTCATATCCGCACCCCCTCCTCTTCCCCCACTCCCTTCTCTATTTGCAATGGATTTTTCGGTATTTCCCGAGCTATGCCCTCAAGCGGGTTTTCTGAATTCAGGGGGGAGGGAGGAGAAGTTACAGGGGAAGAGAAGGGTTTTTTTAGGGGGATGTAGGATATAAGACGGGATATGGAGTGATAAGTTAGGGGGGAGGGGGTGATTATAAGTGACGCAAGCTTTCTCAAGGTGCCCCTTTGTAAGACACTTATTTACGTACACACACAGTTACTCACACGCACACACACACGCACACAAAGAGACACATGCCAGTATGCACACAAAATCATGGTGAGTCTTTCTGTTATCTATATATCTATCTTTCTATGGGTGTAACTAACTGTCCCAATTATATTTTCTTTTAAATAATGATTACTACCCTCACCAAGCGTCAAATAAATTATTATTATTATTATTATTATTATTAATATTAATTTTATTATTATTATTATTATTATTATTATTATTATTATTATTATTATTATTATTATTATTATTATAAATAACTCTTTAAGCTAAAATCTGAAGGCTGGTCACACCTCCCTTAATGGGGCATAAGTGAGTATCCTACCAAATGACCTTGCTCATCAGATGACGTCCCCGATGAGTATGCTACATGATACTTGGCACATTTGACTATGAATCCTGTCTTAACCTGCTTACGTAGGAATCAAACCAGGTTTTCAGGTAATGATAAGAGGGGACGAATTTTAGTAGTCACCGTGGCTCAAGCGGTATCGTCCGGGACTTTGAGGCGTCAGGTCGAGGGTTCGCGCCCCGTCACGGTCTGAGGTTAGCAAGAGCATGCACTCAGGATAACGATTACATCTGCCAGAGCAAGTCCTTCGCAAGACGGAAACCGTCCTAGCCCTTGGTAGAAAAGGGAGTCCGTGACGTAAAACATGAACAACTTGAACAGATAAGAGGGGACGAATTTTATACCAATACGTTATCAAATACTCTTCTATCTTCTTGTTCTTTTTATTATAAGTAGTGGATGCAAAAAAGAGTTTAATAAATATTTAAACTACTCCAAAGTGTATGGAAGGAGAGTAAGTGACAATTAAGTGAATGATTTCTTCGTGGAGGAAGTCCCTTAGACTCATTATTCATATATACAATGCAACTTAGGGAACCTCAAAAAGAATGTTCTTGTATTTTACTTATCCTGTAAGTACAAGTTTAAGTGAACACACACACGTGTGTGTGTGTGTGTGATTACCTAATTGTGATTACCTAATTGTGTTTACGGGAAAGAGCCCAAAGCTCGTATCTTCCCGTCTCCTCATCGGTTCCATTTTTAGACTTAGTGATACTTATCATACCTGTCCTTAAAACTATGGATTGAGATAGCATTAACTACCTCCTCGCTTAGCGAATTCCAATTATCAACTACTCTTACACTGAAAAAGTATTTCCTTACATCCTGCAAACAAGTTTTCTTACGAAGCTTCAAACTATGACCTCTAGTTCTAGAGCCAGCCATATCGAAATATCGATCCCTATCCACTCTATCATAACCATGAAGGAATTTAAAGACTGTCACCATATCCCCCCTTACTCTTCTAGCTTCGAGTGATGGCAAGTCTAATTCCCTCAGCCTCTCATCATAACCGAGATTGCGTATTTCTGGCACCAGTTTCGTGGCATGTCTTTGAACTTTTTCAAGCTTAGCTATGTGCTTTTTCAAGTGCGGATTCCAAAAGGGGGCTGCATATTCGAGTTTTGGCCTCACATAGGTTACATAAATATTTCTGAACATTTCCTTGTCCATGTGCCTGAAGGCTACCCTTACATTTGATAAGAATGCATATGCTGCCCTTACTACGCCATTTATATGTATTTCTGGAGACAAATCTGCCAGTATGTTTACTCCTAGATCTCTCTCATTTTCTGTCTCTTGAAGTTGTACTCCAGCCACCGAGTAGTCAAGCTTGGGCCTTCTTGCACTTGTACCCATTCTCATTACCTTACATTTTGAGGTATTGAATTTCATTAGCCACTTTTCTGACCACTCATGCAGATTATTTAGATCCTCCTGAAGTTCTCTACCATTGTTCTCGTTTTTTACTTTCTTCACAATCTTTGCATCATCTGCAAACATATTCATGAATGAATTTACAGACTCTGGTAGGTCATTTACATATACAAGGAACAAAAGTGGCCCTAAAACTGAACCCTGTGGAACTCCACTACTAACTCTTCTCCATTCAGACACTGAGTGTCTTACTCTAACCCTCTGTTCCCTTCCTTCTAAGTAAGTTTTTATCCATTCCAAAACATTTCCACCTATTCTAGCCATTGATTTCAGCTTCCTAATAAGTCTCCCATGTGGAACAGTGTCAAACGCTTTCTGGAAGTCTAGGAATATGCAATCTGCCCAGCCCTCTCTTTCCTGTAAGATTTGGCTTACCTCATCATAAAATTCTAATAAGTTTGTTACTGTTGATCTACCTTCTCTGAAGCCATGTTGCCTCACTGACAAAAAGTTGAAGGATTCCAAGTGAAGAGAGATATGTTTCCTTAGTAGTTTCTCCATAAGTTTGCAAACTATGCTGGTCAAGGAAACTGGTCTATAGTTCAGAGCCGTATCCCTCCTTCTCTTTTTGAAGATAGGTGTGTGTGTGTGTGTGTGAGAGAGAGAGAGAGAGAGAGAGAGAGAGAGAGAGAGGAGAGAGAGAGAGAGAGAGAGAGAGAGAGAGAGAGAGAGAGAGAGAGAGAGAGAGAGAGAGAGAGAGAGAGAGAGAGAGAGAGAGAGAGAGAGAGAGAGAGACTTACAGTGTTCAGCATATATACAGCCTGGATTACAGGAAGTACTAGACTTAATGTTCCATGAATGCTTGTACAGTTTTTCTTCGCCAGATCCAATTCTATATTAGGAGACGGTAAACACAAACTCGTGAGGGTTAGTCAATACCAACTTAGAAGATTAGTGAACACATAATTAGATGTGTGGCTTCTCTGGTGGTACAGTACCTTTAGAGCAATAATGTTTGTACCGAAACGCTAAAAAAAAAAAAAACACACACACACACACTTCAAGGTAAATTTCAGTTCAAGTTCAAGGTTAAAAATGAAGGTTGTAATTACTTGCAGCCAACTTGTTAGTTAGCTAGACACACAAATGGATTTCATAAACGCATCTGACGTGGTTCTGTGTATGGTTAGGATCCCGTATGGGATCCTAGCCATACACAGAACCGCGTCAGATGCGTTTATGAAATCCATTTGCATGTGTGTCTAGCTAACTAACAATATGGTATCCAAGGTTTACACTGTTTAAGAAATCGGGCCATTGTATTTTTTTTTGTAACAAACGCTAGAAGTAAATGAGGAAACTGACGAAATACAAAGCAATGAAAAAAAGAAAAAAAAATCATTAAAGTTATTAAGCTTCGATATTATTTTATATTCTCAACATCTTTATAAGAGATGTACACCTGACCGACAAAATTCAGCAGTGATTTGCAACCTTTTAAAAACGAATTACCACCTTGATTATTCACCTAACACAGAAGGTCATTTATAAACTTTATAATCACACTCTATCCAACTCGAGATTCAAACCTAAGAATCCGTCAGAATACACATTTTGAAGTCAGATTACCTCCCACTGAAAGGCGTTAGAAGCCTCTATACATTTAACCGTCTCTCGAAGTTCAGTGGTAATAATCCCTAACTTCATTATCTGAATTCTGAAATTCTCTGGGGTTGAATATTCGAGTTGTACAATATGTGTCTGTATGCTTTGCTGTTAGATGACTGATTATTAGTTCTGATCTTGGTGAGGACTGTCTGCTATTGCCATTTTTATAACTGTTGTCATCTTGTTAAAAAAAAAAACTGAATCTTTGTTCATTGTCATGTTTCTAATGGATTTTATGTGGTTGCAAAGCATTACGATATTTTTTGAGTGAGAAGAATAAATCTTTATATATATATAACCGTTAGCACGGACAATGCACAATATTCATATTAGGTGGACTATGTTTACTGTATATATTAAATCTTAGGTGCGAAGCTGAAATTTACTAGAAGTGAAATATAGAACAGAGATGTTGCATATTCAACTGAATGCTAATGAAAGGGAGAGAGAGAGAGGAGAGAGAGAGAGAGAGAGAGAGAGAGAGAGAGAGAGAGAGAGAGGAGAGAGAGAGAGAGAGAGAGAGAGAGAGAGAAGAGAGAGAGGAGAGAGAGAGAGAGAGAGAGAGACCTAGTGATAAAAAGAAGACACGAATCCAGAAAAACGAGACTCATTTAAATTCAAAAGAACTGCCAGTCTTGTTACTCAGGCGTTTTGTATTCTAAAATGTTTGCCCATGTACACAGTCCCTTCCACTTCCAAAAGGAGAGAGAGAGAGAGAGATGAGAGAGAGAGAGAGAGAGAGAGAGAGAGAGAGAGAGAGAGAGAGAGAGAGAGAGAGAGAGAGAGAGAGAGAGAGAGAGAGAGAGAGAGAGAGAGAGAGAGAGAGGAGAGAGAGATTGGCTTACTATACCAAGTCTTCAAAATCTTACAAAAACAGGAAAATATTTTTTCAACGAAAACTGTCATATACGAAGTTCAAAAAACATTTCTCTCTCTCTCTCCTCTCTCTCTCTCTCTCCTCTCTCTCTCTCTCTCTCTCTCTCTCTCTCTCTCTCTCTCTCTCTCTCTCCTCTCTCTCTCTCTCTCTCTCTCTCTCTGTGGACGCTGAGCCCTCCCTCCGATGCCTACGTAACATCATCTACTCAGCTGGGTTTGCCATGACGGTCCAGCGCAGGGACACGGAGAGGGCCAACAGTGTGTCCATACAGCACCATGATCACTTTCTTCACAGTCGCTACAAGTATCGCAGACACGGGTTAATGGTGCGGAAAAACAATGTAGTTAGTGCTCGGCTCAGAATGGGGTATCGGCTTTTATGGCAGGTCTCCCAGACTCTAGATATGCCACAGTACACCTCCTGTAAATTATGCGACCGTCCTAATGCTAACACTCTTGACCACTATTGTCTTCAGTGCCCCACAGTGAGAGATGTTTTACCACGAGGTCAGAACTTAATACAGATCTGCTCATTTTTACTTAATGATGACAACCTTGATGTTATTCTTGCTCGTTATCCTCACTTTGGTGGCCATTAATTATATTGAATTATACATATATTTTCTGTATGTTGCTGTATAATTCTGTTTGTGCATTCTGCGTTTCTCTGAGCTTTACTTTTGCATATAATGTACTCTGTGCTGCCATACAGTGAGTTGTGTGTTAGTATGCAGCAATGTTTTATCAATGTGTACACCTCCCTGTAAACTATGTTCAATTCTTGGTTTTGTATCCATTTGAAGCATTATTTGTATGAACTCATGTAATGTCTGACGCCTTGGCGCAATAAATTAATAAAATAAAATCTCTCTCTCTCTCTCTCTCTCTCTCTCTCTCTCTCTCTCTCTCTCTCTCTCTCTCTCTCTCTCTCTCTCTCTCTCTCTCTCTCTCTCTCTCTCTCTCTCTCTCTCTCTCTCTCTCTCTCTCTCAATGGTATCGAGCGTATTCTGGTACTTCTACTACTGGAATTATTTACTCCTGTGGATGTATTTCTACTCCTGAAACAAACCTCTGGAACAGTGGTACTACAGGTTTCGTCCCCTCTAAATAACACAGTAGATATAAAACCTGTTTGTTACCCAGAACGTCCTCAGTTCCATTCCAAGCAGGGATACGAACAGCTTCTCCAAGAAAAATCATTTGGAAATAAGTTGTTGTTGCAGGTATACTATTTAGAATTCTAGTTGATGAAGGACCCGGAATATAAATAAATATATATATATATATATATATATATATATATATATATATATATATATATATATATATATGAGGGATTTATAAGCAGAGGGTAGTAGTGTCCCTCAAGTAAAAGCGCTTATCAACTCGGTAACCTCAGAAAATATGCAATAAGCTGTTTAAGCTGTTGGAAGCCTATGACGGATTGGCAAAGCCAAAACGTCAAAGACTAAACGAAATCTATCATTCTTCTTAATACGTTTACTATTTGTGTTTTGCTGATGTGCTCTGGGAAGTAAGCAAGTTCAAAAGGTCATCTGTATCTCAGACTATCAAAAAACTTCCCCACATGCTTAGGAAAGACACATCATCCTAATCAGGTTGTGAGGGGAATTACCTGACTGTCGACGATTCCCCGTTGAATAAATTATGTGAAGTAGTTTTCCTAGAGAGGATCCTGTGGTCTGTGTTTTATGTTGGAGATGTCAAAGTACAGTTACGGTAAAGACATATGGGGCAGAGATAGTATTTTCAGCTTAAAAAAGCTAAAGATGGCATGATTACTGTGCAGTAATGTACCAGACATCACATTCTTCATCTCCAATTGCAAAATAAATAAAAAAAAGGCCCGAAGGATGAAAAAGCCACCTAGATAAAGAATATTATTTTGATTTGTGAATATTTTGCTTGAAAATGTCAACCAAGTGCCTACAGACTGAATATATTTAAGCTTTCAGATGAAGGAGCTGGCAAGCGAACTGCTTTGGGCCATATCTTTTGAGACCAGGAAAGTGTTTGAGAGCTGCAATTCATTGTGGAAAATTGAAGGGTCAGCAAAATCTTGACTAAAAACTGTATTACCCATGAGAATGACAAACAAACAAACAAACACACAAACAAACAAACATATGGAACAGTGGTTTTTGTGAAGAGGTTAGACATTACATATTTCTTGAAACTACTCTAAGGGTTTCAAGTGCCTTGTATCATATACAACGTCACTCTTTATCTTCAAAAATAGGGCTTCTTTTTAGCCAATGGGTGTTTTCCGGAAATAATAAAACCATAACCAACTGCTATTTTAAAAGCAAGATCATATTCTTATTTTCATAATACTTCAAAATTAATGGCATTAACGATGGGAATGAAAATTTTCACCGCTTTATGTCACTTCGGTTTTACGTCACGAACTCCCTTTTTATCTAAGGGCTAGGACGGTTGCCTTCTTGTGAAGGACGTGTTTTGGCAGATGTAATCGTTACCCTGAGTGTATGCCCTTACTAATCTCAGTCCGCGACGGGGCGCGAACCCTCGACCTGCCGCCTCAGAGTCGCGGACGCTACCATTTTGCCACGGAGTCACTATCACTACTTATTCCAGTGGGGTGAACACAGACAAATTGGAGCTGAAGAATTAGAGCTGGATGCCATTAATTCTTCCAGATTTGCCATTTTCCAAGTCGGGTGTTTTAACCAATGTGCCAACGCGGTCTCCAATAGTGGCAATGGAAATAAATAAACTAAAAAAAATATGTAATAATATACTGTAACTAGCTTATGGGTATTACAACTGATGGATTGGATTTGTCAGTTTTAGTAATTACAAATAGTTTTCATGTTATAAAGTACTACAAACAAGTACTTATCACCATATCAAATTACCAACAAAGGTACACTTACAAATATTTTTAATGTTATAAAGTACTACAAACAAGTACTTATCACCATATCAAATTAGCAACACAGGTACACAATTTGTTTATCTTGCCAAACAAAAAGCTAGCAGAAAGTAGCATCCGGCAGCAAATATTGGAACCAAAATCAACCATCCGTCTCCAAGAGGCTGGAGACATACAATAACCACATATAAATATGGTAAATACTGCCGGCAAAAAAGGGAGATATACAAATCAAATTCAAAGGCAATATAAATCTTGAGTTGAACGGAAACCGGAACCTTCCAAAGGGGCCATTTCTCAATATCATGAAATTCCAAGTTCCTCCTCTACCCCGTTCCTAAAATATTCCCATTCACTTTCAAATGGCTTCCTGGAATAATATTGCACACATTCCATGCCATTGGTTTTGATCTATATCACTAACCGAGCAGTGCCATGGCCCCAAAATGTATATTCCATACGTGTTAGCCTGTGGAAGCGATACATATGTATGACGGAATATTGTATTATTATACATAGTATCCGCATATGATATTACCCTCTTGGCCACTTCCAGCAAAGGGATTCTGAACAGGGGTTTGTGTTTAGGTCAGAATTTCAAAATAGCATTTTGGTCCTGTAGACAAATAATCAATTGCTAACAAGCATACCTGACAGAATTTAATTACCATAAATTTGTGCTTGAGCCCAAAGTAATTTTACACTTTTTGAATTCTAAAACTGCGGGTGAGAAAGGTGGTTAAGGCTCGCTACTGGGCCCTTTGTGCACTTTGCCGCCTCCGTGCTCATTCCTATTCCAACTGTTGCCTCCATGCTCATTCCTATTCCAACTGTTTTCATAACAGATGAGATGGATTTTTTTTTTATTCTCGCTGCAGGAAAGGGGAGGACTAAGTTGATTTGATATAACAAAATGAATTCATGCAAAGAATTCATTGCGCTTTTTTTCTTATTTGCAACTTTTATATCCGTTTTCAATCAATACCTTTTTGTTCCATGTCTGACTAGAGGCTAAGATTTATACATTTAGGCCCGATTTCTTAAACCGTGTAAACTTAGGATACCATATTGTTAGTTAGCTAGACACACACAAATGGATTTCATAAACGCATCTGATGCGGTTCTGTGTATGGACCATACACAGAACCGCGTCAGATGCGTTTATGAAATCCATTTGTGTGTGTCTAGCTAACTAACAATATGGTATCCTAGGTTTACACTGTTTAAGAAATCGGGCTTTAGTATGCGATCTCTTGAGGCTCAGGTATATGGCTGGATAAAACGGCTACTGCCAATAAGTTACATAATCTTACTAACTTTTTCTTTACAAAATCCTTTCTGAAGGGAATTTGATCCTGAGCATCATCTTCGCATCTCTGAAGTAGGTCAAGGATTTGGAAGGACACCAATTCCTAAGGGACACCAGCATAGCATTAGGCTGAGAGACTCGAGGTTGACCAAAAAAAAATAAAAAAAAATAAAAAATAAAAAAATAGGGAAGGAATAGAGAAGGAAAAAAAGGAAATAAGGATATGATGAAAGTGGGGGAAAGAGAAGAACGAATGGAAGATGGAATAGAGAGGAAAAAAAGGAAATAAGGATAAAAGTGGGGGAAAGAGGAGAGAATAGAGAAGAAAAAAAGGATATAAGGATATGATGAAAGTGAGGGAAAGAGGAGAACGAATGAAAGATGGAACAGAGAAAAATAAAGGAAATAAGGATAAGATAAAAGTGGGGGAAAGAGGAGAACGAATGAAAGATGGAATAGAGAAGGATAAAAGGAAATAAGGATAAGATAAAAGTGGGGGAAAGAGAACGAATGAAAGATGGAATAGAGAGGAAAAAAAGGAAATAAGGATAAAAGTGGGGAAAAGAGGAGAACGAATGAAAGATGGAATAGAGAAGGATAAAAGGGATATACAAATATGTGAAAGTGGAAGGAAAAAGGACATAGAAGAGAGGGAGACAGTGGAAGTGGAGGGAAAAGAGTGGACACTGGAGACATAAAAAAGGAAAGATGGAAAATGCGATGGAAGAGGAGATTGTAAGTGGAAAATAAAGAGGAAGAGAGGAAGACAAAGATGAGAAGTTTAAAGAAAATGAGGAGGAAGTAAAGAGTAAAGGAGAAAAGAAATAGATATAAAGAACGAAAGAAAGAAAAGATAATAAAAAGGGGGAGAAAAAGGACAAGGAAAAAAAGGAATAGAGAAAAAAGGAGGAAGAAGAGGTGGAATAGAAACCGAAAGAAGAAAAAAAGAAAAAACTAAATAGAAAGTGAAAGAAGAAAGAAAAGGAAAATTGGAAAAGAAGAAAATATTATAAAAAGAGAAAAATACGTATAAAAAAAAGGAGGTGATAGATAGGAGGTGATAGATAGGAGGTGATAGATAGGAGATAATAGATAGGAGGTGAAATGTAACTGCATAAACGAAGAAAAAAATGATTCTATAAAAACCAAGACTAAGATGACCTCAACAGAGACAAAGAGAGATAACATTACAGCAGATGATACAGGTCACTCAGAATAAAAGTTGGGAATAGGTGGATATTATGAAAATAGGCCTTTGAATGGGGGTCAAATAGACCATCTCTTTTATCGGTACAATTTTTTGCTCACCTCTATTCAAAGATTCCAAAATATCAAGAGACTGGATGTACACAACAAAAGTGATAGATTTAATCTACAAATTTTTTTTTTACATTTATTATGGTCTCCCAAGAAACCCATGTGCTCAGTTAATATATATATATATATATATATATATATATATATATATATATATATATATATATATATATATATATATATATATATATATATATATATATGTTCATTAACAATATATTATGCCTTTTGCAATAACCCAATATTTTTTGAGTTCGCAATTAATACCTAATTAAAAAAAAGTCAAGGTTTTAAAGATGATTTAAAAAATTCTAACAATGATAATCTCTTTATAATTAGGAAAAAATCAACGTTCCATAACAATGTATAATGTTTGTTACATCACCCTAAATTTTTCTGAATTCACAATTCAAAGCCTCAATTTTGTATTTTTTTTTCTCATATAACTTTCTGGCTACCAGTGTATAGATACGATGCTCATAAAATTAAAATAGTAACTGCTACATTATAATAATAATAATAATGATAATAATAATAATAATAATAATAATAATAATAATAATAATAATAATAATAATAATAATAATAATAATAATAATAATAATGATGTGCCCGCATATTTGGAGAGTTATATCTTCTAGTTTCAACATGAGCCAAGAATATTCTCCAATAAAATTTCCACAAGAGCAATTCTGTTTCAAGCAACAGAACATTTGGTAACTCATATATGAGAAGGACTTCTCTGCGACTCCCCACAAAAAGAAGAAGAGCTTTTATATAAAATTTCTACAAAATAAATAACAGCATATGATAGTACACAAAAACCCTATGAATAACTGTGACTTATTCATACTTGTAAATTCTGAGGATGGAACCCTCTGCTAACACTTCTGCCTTGGTTACAATATTCCCCAAAGAAAATCCCCTCTTCTTTTAAATATGATAAGTCTAGGCGTTTAATCATATTTCATCAGTGCCGCTATTCGAAAATTTGGGTAAGAATCCAGGCCACAAAAAAAAAGGGGGGGGGGTGACTGAGGGAAATATTTCAGATACTAAAAAAGAAAAATGGTCACGTCGTCGTTGGAAGATGGCAGTGGCAGTGATTTCATCGAAAGGGGGAAAAAAATCGAAAATTATGCATCGGCTGAGGGGAAATTTTTCAGGGTGATAGGCTCCGAGATTAGATTGGAAAAAAAAGAAAAAGAAAAAGATAATAATAATAATAATAACAGAAAAAAAAGAGGACGAAGGAACTGAGATTGGGTGAGGAGAGGAGGCGAAGTCCAGGAGCTTAGAATGAGAAAGAGATTGGGATAGAAGTGGATAGATCTTAAACTGGATAGAATAAAAAGGAGAAGGAGCTGAGACTGGTGCCCTCACTGAGCCTTCTGAGTTGACAGGGTTTACCGCAAGAAGCCATTATTTCCTCTTTCTCGCATGTCTAAGTAACTTAACAGTTTACCCTCTATGGAAAATAAACGCGGGAACTGGAAGGTGAGACCCATAATAAACGCGGGAACTGGTAGGTAAGACCCATAATAAACGCGGGAACTGGAAGGTGAGACCCATAATAAACGCGGGAACTGGAAGGTGAGACCCATAATAAACGCGGGAACTGGAAGGTGAGACCCAGCGCTAAATCCCCTGATCTACTGAAAACGCCAACCATATTGACACTTTCATCAGCCTTTTCCAATGGATCTAAATCCCTTACACATTTCTTCTTCGTCCTTTCTATCTTTTCCATTCATCTCCCTCACACACAGAATCCTTCAGACCATTCCCAGAAATGATGTTTGCTTTATTCAGATTGCTAACTGCATATGTTGATCTGGAATTCCTCTGAGCTCTAGAGTGAATTCCCATCACTGCCAATAACCAGTCATCCTTGAATATTCAATGTACAACCCATGGAATTAGCAATCAAGAGAGATTCCTTGGGAATATGAGGGGTGATTCCCTTGGGAATATGAGGGAATACAGGAGGATATAGATGGACTGGAATAAACATGGAGGACAAGTGAGAACAGAAGAAATGGAAATGACATAATTACATTTGAAAACGAGGAAGAACAGGAAAATGGGTGAGATGGAACGGAGATGGAACGAATAAGGAAGAATATCGAAAGAATGAGTGAGAATGAAAGTGGAATACTGGGAAGAATAGGAAGACGAAAGATATAGGTGAACAGGACGAAAGGAGAGAAGAGGAAGAAGAAGAAGAAATGGTCACATACTAGAACGACCTAGGAAAATAAAAATAAAATATGTCCAGGAACAAACGAGGAAAACCAGGGATAAAATGATGTAAGATATTTGTAACGAACGGGAAAACGAGAGGGAATGAGAGGAATTTAGTGAAGTGGAACGAAGTGGAACGATAATGCTAGAAATAAAGAGAAAATTGCGAATAAACTGGAAAAATGAGCTAATCTAAAAGAAAAACGAGAAGAGAATGGAGTAGGTGCTAGAAAATAATTAGTGAAGGCAAAGGAGAATAACAGAAAACGGATGAAAAGGGAACGAATAAATATGACATAAGAGAACAGAATGGAACATTCGGATGGAAACTAAGAAGAAAAGAGAGATACTTCCTAAAACACACTTTGTAAACATCTTGTCGACATGAATTTCCATATAAAACCCTTGTAAGGTTATAGATAACCTACTATCCCATAATTAAAGTTTTCAAGACCTTGTGATATGAATAAGCCCATACAGAAAAAAAACATTATTAAAGCTCTTAGCAACATTACATAACACGCAAAAAAACTTTGTATTTTTAAATATACCCCAAATAAAAAAAATATACATAAAAAAAATACAGAGAGCCTGCAAAGCAAACTTGATGATTTTCATTTGTGATAATTAATTTTTACTTAATATCTCTATACACAAACAAATAAATTGATAACCAAAAACAATAAGTTCATATATAAATAAATAAATAAGCAAGTAAATAAATAAATAAATAAATATATAAATACACAAAGAACATCTTATGCAACTTCTTGATTAGTTTATTTGAAGTAATATATATTTAAATTAAAATCTAAAAATGTAGGTTTTACAAAAAAAAACAACTCTCAATAGCGAAAAATATTTACGTAACTGACACTCATATGAACCAGAAAAAGATTATCTATAAATCAAGTACTTGTAAATTATGTTCACAACTAATAGATAGTTTGCTGTTTTCACAAATGCTTACACACATGGAAGTACCTAAAGATCCTTAAAAGAAAATAAAGAGTTAGCAAATGACTTACTGATATTCCTATTAGAAGTTTGATGTTTTACCTAAACTTTCAGGAAAAAATAAACATTAAATTTCTAACACGATTTCTACAACTGTAAGCTTTCACATTTTTACAAAAAATGATAAGAATCTTAAAATATCTCCTAAAAAAAAGTTACTAAATGAATGTTACAGTTCATGTGAATTAGTCTCCGACATTGGAAAATATATTTTTTAAAGAAAAATCTTATAGGTTGTCATTCCTCTAAAAAATAAAGTTATAAAAGACAACGATATCTATCATGACAACGAGACATCCATAGCCATGCACAACGTTGTCAAAAAAAAAAAAAAAAAAAAAAAAAAAAAAAAAATATATATATATATATATATATATATATATATATATATATATATATATATATATATATATATATATATATATATATATATATATATATTCTAGCCCGGACCTTTGAATAATTTTTTATTAATGTTATTTAATCTCATATTCAACCGGATCTGAATAAGATATTACTAAAGCCGTAATTTCTCTATGGTAACGAAACGTTGGCCGGATTTCAGTTACAAATTCCACATGAATAACCTTGATGAAAATTGGTATTACAGAGAATATTAAATATTTAATAAGTTCGTCGTTTTATTCTTTGGAGGAATATTTTTTCTTTACTTTACTTAGTCAAAAAAAAAAAAAAAAAAAAAACTTAGTCCAATTTATACTAAATTCGCTTAAATTTAATCTGGCTTAAATTTAATTATCTTAATTTAAATATGTTAATTAACTCTGGAAAATATAACGATACTTACTATAATCCTTATATTTGCAAGAGTGATAAGTGATAATAGTTAATATATTCGGTATCAGTGCATTGATAATAGTTATATTTATGAATGAATATTAATTGATTATGATGACGATGATATCCATATAACTGGAGCTAGTCTTTTTCCAACGCGGAAAACACACACACACACACACACACACACACACACACACACACACATACACACACACACACAAAAACACACACACACACACACACACACACACACACACAAATACACACACACACACACACACACACACACACACACACACACACACACACACGCTCCAATTTGTATCTTGAATAATTTCTCAGCTCACTAATTGAAAATAAATACTTCCTGGAATAGCAATTTAGAACTCACAGAAACGAGAAACTTGAAAATTGCTACAATCCATTACCGTCAATTTCATATTACAAAGGAGAGAAAAACTAAAAAAAAAAAAAAAAAAATTGATCAGTGTTTAAATAATAAATTAAGAATGAGGGCTGCGGGTCGGGTTCATATTATTTTTTGCATTTATCGTAGCCCGATTTCGTGGAGATGTTTTGCAACTGACCCACTCACGAGGGACCTCACTATCCTCTCCTCTTAAGCATGGAACGCTATGGAAGATGTTGTAGAAGCAGCTTAAGGATGTCGATTTCATTATCTACTTTATCTACTCTATCTATCAATCTATTCATCTATATATCTATCTATCTATCTATCTATTTATAGCTATCTTTTTATCTCTCTGGAAACTTCGCAGAAATAATGAATCTTTCTGGCGAATATAAACTAAAGGTGGATATTAGATAATATATATATATATATATATATATATATATATATATATATATATATATATATATATATATATATATATATATATATATATATATATATATATATATATATATATATGCGCGAGTGGGCGTGTGTGTGCGTGGGTGTTTTATTAATGATAGTAATATTTGAGATTTCATAAATAACTCATGACAAATTTAAAGCTCTAAAAACACTGCAGTAAATTTAAAGAAAAAGCAAAAGCAGAACATTATTGGTAGTTCAAAGAGATTTCAAAATTATGACCCCAAAACAAGTAAATAAATAATGTACAATTGCACATAAAACATAATAATATCTGGAATATATAAAAAAAAAACTTTGCTTGAAAGATTCAAACGTGGATATTTTCCTACTTATTTAAATGAGATAAATCTGCTAACACTGCTGTTCAGGTTGACACCAGAGAGGACTGAGACAGCAACATCAATAGTTCACTACATCACACATCGCAGTAACACAGTTCAAAGTAACTGTCATAGATATGCATCAATTGTTATGGCTTCATAACGTGACTGGCACACTTGCAGTGACTGACAGTCAAGTCAGTTTATACAAAATGTAAGTATTACTATTATTGTTATAATAATAATAATAATAATAATAATAATAATAATAATAATAATAATAATAATAATAATAATAATAATAATAATAATAATAATAATGATAATAATAAAAATAATAATAATATTAATAATAATAATAATAATAATAATAATAATAATAATAATAATAATAATAATAGTAGTAGTAGTAGTAGTAGTAGTAGTAGTAGTAGTAGTAGTAGTAGTAGTAGTAGTAATAATAATAATAATAATAATAGTAGTAGTAGTAGTAGTAGTAGTAGTAGTAGTAGTAGTAGTAGTAGTAGTAGTAGTAGTAGTAGTAATACTAATAATAATAATAATAATAATAATAATAATAATAATAATAATAATAAAGATAATCATCATCATTATTATTATTCTTATTCTGACATCATCTCAATCAGATAGGCTCTTTTGGTCCTTGACAAAGCCCGAGCTTGCCAAAACACCATTTGCCATAGTGACGCCACTCATCTACATATTCATCAAGTATTACAATGCCAGAAATAACCAATAGAGTATCTGCATTATAACCAATGAGTTTCTAACAAAGAAATGATATACAAACTCCCTGGGGAGTCGCACATTAAATTTCTTGCTTGCATAATATTTTGTGGAGAAGACTTTTAATAATAAGAATAAATAAATATATATTTATGGATGGTGTTTGCTACGAAAGGATATAAAAATACTGAGATCCTTAGTGCTAACGAGTACAGTATAGTTATTTACTTATTTTCAGAGGTATCTGAAAATGAATATGATCGCAAGCGCAAAGGATCTCAGTATCTTACATTTTCTCTCATAGCCAAAACCTTCCATATTTACAATATTCAAGTGGCCCTCGTGAAATATATATATATATATATATATATATATATATATATATATATATATATATATATATATATATATATATATATATATACATTATACATTTACAAAGAGGTAAGGCCTTGGTATATATGCAAATAATTTTTGTCTAGTTAATGGCAAAATTAATTTTTTATGTTTTTCGTAGTTGTTATTTAAATTCCCAATTTAAAACATGATATATACAGGCATAAGTGTAAGTGACAATAGTATGTATTTCATATTTGTTAATTGAAATAGATATCTGAATTCGAAATTATTAAAAAAAACAAATACCTGGTTATAAAAAGTAGTATATATATATATATATATATATATATATATATATATATATATATATATATATATATATATATATATGTATATATATATATATATATATATATATATATATATATATATATATATATATATATATATATATATATATATATATATAAGTGGTGGCCAATAACAACAACAGCAACAATAATGAAAAAAAAAACAGTTGCAAAAATAAATAATAATAATAGTAGTAGTAGTAGTAGTAATAGTAGTAGTAATAGTAATAGTAGTAGTAGTAGTAGTAGTATAAATAATAATAATAATAATAATAATAATAATAATAATAATAATAATAATAATAATAATAATAATAATAATAATAATAATAATAATAATAATAATAATAATACAAACCAATAAATAAAATAGAAGTGAAAGATATATCACTGGATCTCTCTCCTGTTAACAGGTAGTCCAGAGTTTCATTTAGTTACTGTATATAAGTGTTATTGTGAGTATTAAAATACAAAGTGATTCCATTTCCCCCTATCAAACGCTTTCAAAAATATTTTCTTATATTCTTGCTGACTCGTTGTTCCATGAAAACGATTTTGAGAGAGAGAGAGAGAGAGAGAGAGAGAGAGAGAGAGAGAGAGAGAGAGAGAGAGAGAGAGAGAGAGAGAGAGAGAGAGAGAGAGAGAGAGAGAGAGAGACTTTGACAGTGTCACCCGATTTTTAACCTTCAGATATTTTCAGTTTGAATCTTACCTCCTGACCCAAACTTCATACCGTTTTTATTCAGATATTTACATATTTATTTATATTCTTATGTATATTTTTTGCCGCTTTATATGAAAATGGGATTATTCTGTTCAGTTTTTAGATAAAAAGATTTTGGCACCTTAACTCAAAAATTTAATCAAGACGTGTCATGGGAGGTAAGGGGTGAATGAAAAAAAAAACGCACAAACACACACACACACACACACACACACACACACACACACACACACACTATAGTTTGCCACTGCAACGCCTACATGCTTTTATGCACTGACAACATCCTTCATCAGGGTATTGCTGCCTGATTAAGAAAATTCCAGCTTTTCAAAATTTTCAATTTTGTATACTTTTATCCTAATATCCTAGCGAAAAACATACTTGTTCTAGTGAACTAGAATTAAAGCAAATGCTTAATTTATACAGTTGGAGACAAATCAAGCCTTATTCTCCTTGCGTCTAGCGACAAAAGGTCAAGTTCTTTCATCCTCATCACATTCTGTTGTAGAACAAGCTTGCTGAGATGGATATAATCTCCTGGACTTGTATATTTCTTTTATAAGTGTGGCACTAGAACGGGACAAACAAAAATAAAACTGGGCACGAAGAAAACAAAGTAAAGAGAAACAGAAATGGAGAGTGTAGTGACTTGTCAGATGTGAGGGAATAATAGATGTGTAACTCATATGCAAGAATATTCGATGTTGATGTAGGCATAGAAAATGAACAGTAAATGGAAGAAGACTAACATCGAACTATTCTGGACAGTCCTATTCAAGTCTAAAAGACCTTCAGCTGTAGTATCGCAACGGGCGGCTGATGCCATGGGTCAACCTACTACATTGCATAACATAATTATGTTGACCAAAGAATAATTTGAAGATGTTGGTTTCGTTATCGAATTACTTGTTGCGCAATCCGCATATGGCACTATAATTATATATATACAAAGGCACTAAGGCTTTGACTTGGTGGCTAAGTCAGAGCACACATTCCTTCAGAAAAAGGCTTTTCCTTTCAACTTCATTCAGAAAAAGGCTTTCCCTTTCAACTTCATTTACAGTCAATGCTAACACATCCATTTTTCTGCTCCAGATTATACTAGAAACTATTCTCTTTACCTCATCTGCATCCACAAACGAGAAAATTCAGAGCTCCAATCACCAGTGTTCTGGTTGGAGTTTTCCTACCGCAACCCACTCGTCTGCTTGTCTCTTTACGGGAGATATACTCGACAAGGGGTGGGATTATTCCCAGTCACCGCGTTCCGTCAAATACAGTCGACTTTCAGGGTACGAAGAGAAACAGGCCGGTTTAACGTCACGGACTCCCTTTTCTACCGAGGGCTAGGACGGTTGCCTTCTTGCGAAGGACTTGTTTTAGCAGATGTAATCGTTACCCTGAGTGCATGCCCTTGCTAACTACAGACAGTGGCGGGACGCGAACCCTCGACCTGCCGCCTCAGTGTCGCGGACGCTACCGCTTTTCCACGGTGACTACTACAAAGAGAAACAGGGAAGGGCGATTATTGTCCTCGGCCGTAGGAGAAAAAAGAAAATATAAAGCAAGAGAGAATGAACTCTGGGATGCGGAGGATGCTCAAGTCCTCACTTAGATAGTACTCGCCTTTCGCATATATATATATATATATATATAATATATATATATATATATATATATATATATATATATATATATATATATATATATATATATATATATATATGACAAAATCATACGGTGGTCGTAGTCACCGTGGCTCAAGCGGTAGCGTCCGCGACTTTAAGGCATCAGGTTGAGGATTCGCGCCCCGTCACGGTCTGAGGTTAGCAAGGGCATGCACTCAGGGTAACGATTACATCTGCCAAAACAAGTCCTTCGCAAAAAGGCAACCGTCCTAGCTCTTGGAAGAAAAGGGAGTCCGTGACTTAAAACCTAAACACTTATACGGTGGTCATCATCAAGATGATAATCTAAAAAAAAAAGAGAAAACAAAATCCCACTCGAGTTCACTAGCCTTTGTGAACACAAGATAGTGTTTAAATAACTCGTCTGTAAAGGTGAAATTTAGTCTCTAGTACAATGGAATATAGCTCTTTTGATCCTAGTCTGAA
The DNA here is from genome assembly GCA_037179515.1 of Halocaridina rubra. Classification (NCBI taxonomy): domain Eukaryota; kingdom Metazoa; phylum Arthropoda; class Malacostraca; order Decapoda; family Atyidae; genus Halocaridina; species Halocaridina rubra. Next base: position 113,023 of record JAXCGZ010000158.1, read on the forward strand.
GAAGCAATCTTGTCTATAATCTCCTCTTTCCCATCATCTCATGTTCCAGTCTTCTTTATGGATCACGTGTATAAACACGGATATATATGTATGCTTCCAGGAGATGACTGGAATTAGAACCGGGAAGAGAAGGACTAGAAGGAGAGGGAAAAAGAAAGAGTGATGGAGAGAAAAATTACGATGAATGGGAAGAAACAGAAGAGGAAGCAGGGGGGGGGGGGATTTTCCCGCTCGGGTGCCTTTCAAAAGGGGCATCCGAGTTGTATTACCATCACTAAACCAAATTTGTCATACTCTGTAACCACGAGAAAAGCAGGTCTTTATCTTAAATGACTTGAGCTGCAAATCTTTATCTATTTACAGTGTGTTATGTATTGAGCGGGACTCAAAGGAGTGTCTGTGCAGTATATATAAAAAAATAAAAAAATTAAAAAAATTATATAAAAAAAAATAAATACACACACACACACACACACACACACACACACACACACACACACACATATATATATATATATATATATATATATATATATATATATATATATATATATATATATATTCTGGTTTCGGATTGTAAATGTACTTATTTTTTAAATTGCTTGAGAACGAGCGTGTTGCAAGTTGAAAGAGTGATGAAATACTCAAAATAATATAGTTGCTCACATGTTTTTAATACTGAAAGGATATATTTGCTGTATGGAATTTTACTGAGTATTTTGACATTATTTTATTTTTGTCGGTTTTAGTCGCTCTCCTTTCGTTATACATTATCTTAAATAGTGAAAAAAAAAATATCATGAATGGCGGCAGGACAGTCAAGTATACAGACTCGGCCAGATTGCAAAGAAACAAATAAAAAAAAAGCATTTAACTCCTAAATAAAGTAACAATTAAATATACAAAGGTACACAGAAAATACCCAGTGAAATGAAGGCCTGAATAAAGCAACATAATGAAAAATAAAAAAAGTTAAACTGAATATATCACGTAAAAAATCAAACATTTATAAAAGGCTGAATCGCCAAAAGGTAAAAAATCTGAATATAGTAAAAAGTTAAAAGCAACGTTTGATCCATTTATTTACAAAATCTGAAAAGTTCAAAGGTATGACAACTGAACCATACAATTTTTAGTTTTATTGAAAGAAAAAGAATTGGTGAATCTAGCTATCTATCTGTCTATCTATCTATCTATCTATCTATCTATCTATCTATATAGATAGATAGATAGATAGATAGATAGATAGATAGATAGATAGATAGATATAGATAGATATAAAGTTAGTTCTCTCTGATGCTGTTTCCATATATAAAGCATCCGACTTTTCTTTAATAGCTAAAAAAACAGGTAAGGCGTTGAAAGACTTTGGGTAAATAACATGAGAGGCCGACGAAGAAGAAGAACACGAAGAAGATGAAGATGACAAAGAAGATATATTAAAAGATGAAAGAAAACCAAACTGTGGAGGAAGTAAGAAAAAACTAAAAAATAAAAGAAGAAAAAGTTAAAAAAAGGAAAATAAAAAAATTGAAATAGAGAGAAAAAGAAAAAGACGACATAGAAGAAAAAGAAAAATAAACGAACAGGGAAATGAAGAAACCGATGAAAGACTAGGAAGCGAAAATAAAGTAAAGGGAAAAAGAAGGGAAAAACACATAATATATAAGAAAAAGAAAAAAAAACGATTATAAAGTAAAATGAAAAGCGAAAAACGAACGTTAAGTAGAAGAAAAAAAGGACGAAGACAAAGAAAAAGAAAGACCAAGAGAGAAAAAAAGAAAAAGATAAAAATGATTCCCAATCAGAGGAAGTGAAAAATCAGAAAGGTAAAAAAAAAAAAAAAACCCGAAGCAGCCTTCTTTGAGACGACAGAAAACCTTCAAAGACAAGAGGAACTGGCGAGACTAGACAGAAAAAAACGAAGCTTCAGAAAAAAAAAATAGATAGAAGCTGAAGAAAAGTAGGGAGCCGGAAGGGGGGAGGATGGGAAGAGGAACGTAATAGATTATATAAAAGAAATCTCATTAAAATAAAAGAGAGAGAAGAGAGCAAATTAACGAGCGAAACAAAAAAAAAAAACAATACTGTAGTATAAATCCTCATAAAATAAGTATGGATTCGGTTTTACGTCACGAACTCCCTTTTATACCAAGGGCTAGGACGGTGCTTTCTTACGAAGTACTTGTTTTGGCAGATGTAATCGTTACCCTGAGTGTATGCCCTTACTAACCTCAGTCCGTGACGGGGCGCGAACCCTCGACCTGCCGCCTCAGAGCCGCAGACGCTACCATTTTGCCACGGAGACTACAAATACTCATAAAATAAGTAAAAAATAAAAATAAAATAAAAAAATATGTATTTGTTTGCTTGTTAACATTTTACATAATACCAGTAAAAAGAATTTTATCCTTATCAAACCCATTTCTCATAAAGATACTGTTTCACAAGTAACCGTACACATCCTGGTGTACTCACTAAGCCTCTAGTCTCCCCGCAAATGGTACTGCCGAATAACAATGGTACAAATCACCTCCGAAGGTGAAATCGGGATTTTCTAGGTCGAAGAGAGTAGCTATATCGCCTGTGATAAAAAAAAAAAGAATTTTCTGTATAAAAATCGATTATAAGTCACAAGAATAAAAGCAGAATTATCGACGATATTCAGTACAATAAAAGCAGGGAATGAAGGTGGGGGGGGGGAATTTTTCGTTGAACTACTTTGCTGAGGTCATTGACTCTCTTCGATGATCTTAAAGAATGCGCTTAGATTCTTCTTCTTCTTTCTTTTTCTTCTTCTTTTAGCCGTCGTTGTTCGATAGAAATTGACCAGTAATGACTATCTTACAAGAATCACATAATTATCTTTTTCTACTTATAAATATATATATATATATATATATATATATATATATATATATATATATATATATATATATATATATATATATATATATATATATATATATATATATATATATATATGTATATATATATATATATATATATATATATATATATATATATATATATATATATATATATATATATATATATATATATATATATATATATATATATATATGTATATATATGTATATATATATATATATATATATATATATATATATATATATATATATATATATATATATATATATATATATATATATATATATATATATATATATATATTTCTCACTTACATATAAAATGGCTAAATTCTGTTTTAAAACAGCAATACCAGTACGAAAGAAGTACTAGAGAGAAGAGGCATATTTACTAGAACGAAAAAAATAAAAAAAAGAGATAGAAAAAAATAAATTAAGAAAAACGAAAAAAATAAAAACAAAAAGAACAAAAGAAAAAAGAAAGAAATAAAAGAAAGAAAGAAGATGAAAAAACGTACGAAGGAAAAAGAGAAAAGGTAGATGACAGAACAAAAATAAACGAAAAGAAATGAAGAAAAAAGACGTAGGAGTCCCTTAACAACATTGATTTAAAAGAAGAAGAAGGAACCCCATTACATAAGTGAGATACGGATAAACCTTCCAATAAGCTTTTATATAAAACTTTTACAAAGCTTTATAGGTTTCGACTATTGATAAATGAAGCTTCGATTGGATAAGAAGCTTCGAATAATAATTATATGCATAAAGTCGAAAAAAAGACAATTTATTGATTTATAAATCATCAGGTCATTACTCTTCAGAAGGGAGTTAAGAGCATGGTGAAACTACTGACTCTGTAGTACATAGGAGAATGAATTAAAAAAAATAGGTTAAAATTATATATTGGAAGGAAATCTATTTTAAAACAGGAGTAGAATTGCTAAGCTATTTTTTTTAAGCAAAGGAGGATATAGAAAAGCAGAAGTTAAGGAAGGAAAGATGTCGGTTGATGGTAGAAAAGTGTCTTTAGGAAATATTAGTTCCGTATACCTGATTTTCTCTCTCTCTCTCTCTCTCTCTCTCTCCTCTCTCTCTCTCTCTCTCTCTCTCTCTCTCTCTCTCTCTCTCTCTCTCTCTCTCTCTCTCTCTCTCTCTCTCTCTCTCTCTCACTCACTCACTCATTCACTCTTTGTGGTTTACATCTACACGAATGAACGATTTTCTTTCACAGAACGTAAACCTATGCAAATGAACCCATCCTGACAAATCTTTGATGCTTTCAACCCTAACTGATGCTTAGAATTGTGGCAAATAGAACAGGGATCTACCAGATATATCTATGGCAAACAGTGAAAATATTTTTCTTTATGTTGAATGGCTCTATTCCAGATCAGCTGTGGAAAAAGTGTTTGGGAACTCTGGCATGAGACTAAACGGGAATGTCTCCTATAAAATGCAGAGATATCAGTAGCTGCATCACAGATGCATGTATGGAGTGTGATTGCGCTTGTACGAACAATACGGATGTGTGTGTGTGTGTGTGTGTGTGTGTGTGTGTGTGTGTGTGTGTGTGTGTGTGTGTGTGTGTGTGGTGTGTGTGTGTGTGTGTGTGTGTGTGTGTGTGTGTGTGTGTGTGTGTGTGTGTGTGTGAGGTTGCTGAGAATATGTTCTGCTAACTGTACGTATACGATACTATTACGTCATGCTTTACTAAACCTTCTAGAGACGGCAGAAAATAGGAAAAAGCTTTGACTGAGATGGAGACATCTGGATGTTAGTGATACCTAAAAACAACAACAATAACAAATTAAAGATAATTACGATCAACTCCTAAGTATTTATTTATAAATATAATTAATTAAATTCAATCTTACTCTTTACTGTATAGAAGGAACTCTATTCTGGAATACAGAGAGATGGATTTCGTTCTCAGTGCTGTAAAATGCTAATGTCTCTCTAAGTTAAGTAACTAGAATCATGGCTCGATTTCTTAAACAGTGTAAACCTAGGATACCATATTGTTAGTTAGCTAGACACACACAAATGGATTTCATAAACGTATCTGATGCGATTCTGTGTATGGCTAGGATCCCGTATACGGGATCCTAGCCATACATAGAACCGCGTCAGATGCGTTTATGAAATCCATTTGTGTGTCTAGCTAACTAACAATATGGTATCCTAGCTTTACACTGTTTAAGAAATCGGACCCATATCTAAGAACTAGGAGCATATATAATAACCAGAGAGGTTCTCAAGAATCTTAAAATAAACTATTAGTTTTCGGTTCTTATTCACTATAGTAAAAATGACAACATTATATAACAACGTATCTTTTGTGATCTTTGTAAATAGTCTTAACGTTTTCGGGATGACTTCTGTTACACACGTTTTACTGTAACCAATTTGTAGTAGCGGAGAACACTGCCAGAAAACATAACAAATATGGTCTTTAATACAGATGAGAGAGAGAGAGAGAGAGAGAGAGAGAGAGAGAGAGAGAAGAGAGAGAGAGAGAGAGAGAGAGAGAGAGAGAGAGAGAGAGAGAGAGAGAGAGAGAGAGAGAGAGAGAGAGAGAGAGAGCTGACCTACAAAGAAATTAGAAATATATTTAATTACTTTTCTTTGTGAAGCGAGAATAGACAATACCGAAAGCTTAGTAGAAAGAGAATAAGAAAAACAGAAAATATACCAACTCGAAGATGAAAAGATAGAAGAAACGAAGGAGATGAAGCAATGGTGATAAAAGAAGGAAATAGCGAAGAATATAATATGAAAAAGGCAGAGAATGGTAGGCAAAGAATTATTCTGACCTGAAATGCCTCACGAAATACATATCTGTCTATATCCAAGAAATATATCCCCCCTCATAAGGGGGGCGGCTGAATTAAAGCACAATACCTTGACTCTCTGTGGGAAGAGAATACAGAGGAGGGGATTCCCAGTTCCCTCGCTCCGCCCAATTTCGTCGACTTTTACGACAGGCAGGGGAACACGAAGGAAGCATTCTTGCCCCCCCCCTCAGGAGGGCAAAATATATGAATAAAATAAATACTACAATTTGCAATGAAATCAACAAATAAAAAAAAAAGTGTTGACAACCAAATTTGCATATCATACACACATATATACTTTCTTAATATCTGCATTAATTTTTTTCGTAAACATTTAACTTTTCATTTAATTCTTTAGTAAGTATATTAAGCATTGGAATGTGGCACTAAGAAGAGTCTTATCCATAAAAGGATGAAAGAAAGAGGAAGAATTAGGAAGGTTAGGAGGAGATAAAGATGAGATTAAGGAAGAAGTAAGAAATAAAAAGAATAATTATATAGGATGAGGAAACTGAGGAAGAGTTGAATGAGGAAAACAAGAGGAGATAGACGGAGGAAGAATGAAAAAAAGAACATGATAAAAGACGAAAAAAGAGAAAAAGTGGCAACAGAGGAGGAGGATGAACTGAAGGCGAAAAAAGAACTAGGAAAATAAAAATAAATGAGGATTAAAAATAAGGAGAAGGAGGATGAAAAAAGGAGAGAGGAGTAGAGATAGACGGAGGAGGAATGAAAAAAAAGAACATGATAAAAGACGAAAAAGAGAAAAAAAGTGGTGACAGAGGAGGAGGAATTGAAGGCGAAAGAAGAACTACGAATATAAAAATAAATGAGGATTAAAAATAAGGAGGAAGATGAAAAAAGGAGAGAGGAGTAGAACAAGAAGAAAGATGTGGTGCTGGAGGAGGAATTGGAGGAGGAGTTGAAGGTGGAGATGGAGCAGGAAATATTCCCAGAGGTGCAACACATGTTCAAGAGTCATTCACCGGACGTACGTGAGTGTGTGAGTGTGTTCTTCATTACCGTTACGTTTCTGGGACGAAACTTTCGACCACATAATGCAGTACACACATACGCACTCACACACACACACACACACACACACACATATATATATATATATATATATATATATATATATATATATATATATATATATATATATATATATATATATAAATATATAATTTTTATTTATTTATTTATTTATTTTTATTTTGCACAGGGACGAGCAAACAAGACTGCCCTCATCGGGCCCTGGCACTTAGATATCGAGAAAAAAGGTAAAGAGGAACACAGATGGGGAGTGTTGTGACTCGTCAGATGTAAAGGGAATAGTAGGAGATGTGTAACTAATACGCCAGAATATTTGGTGTTTAAGAAGGCACTGAAAAAATCGCAACTGAAGGAAGACTTAACACCGAACCGTGTACACTCATATTTATTTATTTTTCAATGAGATGTGTGTTACGGTATCACTAGCCTTAGACCGCTTTCACATCAAAGTGGCACGTCGCACGTGGCACGCCAGTTGAAAACGAACATCCGGAAATATATGAAACCTTTCACTCAAAAGTGGCGTGGCACATGGGACATGTCACGCCACTTCTATGTGAAAGGCTTCATATATTTCCGGATGTTCGTTTTCATCTGGTGTGCCACGTGGCATGCCATTTTGATGAATATTATATAATAATTGCCTGCCACTTTATGTCACTATTACTCCACATTACAATGGGGGTGGACACAAGTTGGAGTTGGGGGATTTAAGGGTGGATGTCCTTCCTAATGCCCTGCGGTAGACTCTAACTCGGGTTTGTCATATTCCAAGTTGAGCGCTCTAACCACTGCGCTAAGGCGGTTCTATGACAAATACGTTACAAAAACGACGGTTTTCATATCTGAACAGTTATATACAAATAAACTTTATAGGATATAGTTACAGATTAAAGACATACAAACAAATACTCATATATGTCTGTGATTACCTAATTGTGATTACCTAATTGTGTTTACGGGAAAGAGCCCAAAGCTCGTATCTTCCCGTCTCCTCATCGGTTCCATTTTAGACTTAGTGATACTTATCATACCTGTCCTTAAAACTATGGATTGAGATAGCATTAACTACCTCCTCGCTTAGCCAATTCCAATTATCAACTACTCTTACACTGAAAAAGTATTGCCTTACATCCTGCAAAGAAGTTTTCTTACGAAGCTTCAAACTATGACCTCTAGTTCTAGAGCCAGCCATATCAAAATATCGATCCCTATCCACTCTATCATAACCATGAAGGAATTTAAAGACTGTCACCATATCCCCCCTCACTCTTCTAGCTTCGAGTGATGGTAAGTCTAATTCCCTCAGCCTCTCATCATAACTGAGATTTCCCAAGCGAAACTGCATTATAAGTAAAACAAACACTGACAGACTAAAAAGCAAATAAACAGAAAGAGACTTCGTAGAAAATAAACGAAAAATAACGGAAAATAACGAAAATCATAAACAAGCGTCTCCAATGGAACAACAATATTTAATGTCAGCAGACGCGTTCACCTAAGCTTTCCGTTCTTTGGCCCGATTTCTTAAACAGTGTAAACCTAGGATACCATATTGTTAGTTAGCTAGACACACAAATGGATTTCATAAACGCATCTGACGCGGTTTTGATTTCTTAAACAGTGTAAACCTAGGATACCATATTGTTAGTCAGCTAGACACACAAATGGATTTCATAAACATATTTGACGCGGGTCTGATTTCTTAAACAGTGTAAACCTAGGATACCATATTTTTAGTTAGCTAGACACACACAAATGGATTTCATAAACGCATCTGATGCGGTTCTGTGTATGGCTAGGATCACGTACGGAATTCTAGTCATACACAGAACCGCGTCAGATGCGTTTATGAAAGCCATTTGTGTGTGCCTAGCTGACTAACAATATGGTATCCTAGGTTTACACTGCTTAAGAAATCGGGCCCTGATATTTCCCTTTAAAAATAACCAAGAGCCTTTTCATTGAAATTACTTCCCCTGATCAGAATTAATACTGGTAAAACTGCATTATCTATAATAAATAATTAAATAAATAATTTCAGGTAGTAACAGGCTAAATCCAGTTAAAACGAGTACTGGAAAAAACGGCCAAACAGGTAACTAATCTACCTGCTTGAGAGCAGGTGAGGAAAAGAAGGTCATGAACGTTTGACCTACTAATAAGCGAGTTAGAATGACTAGGGTCATGCTGTCAGATATCACACATCTTGCATAATGATACCACGAAGAAAGCAAAAAAAAAAAAAAAAGCATGAAACAAATAAACCCTTCCGTTAAACTTTCATCAATAAACATACACTTTCTTGTACTATTACTTGCATAGATAAACAAGAAACAAGAACACTTAAAAAAACAAATACATTCTTTAAAATTATTAGATTTATTATAATTTGTAATTAATACAGATCCAAATAGAGAAAAAAGTACTAATAAATTATGAATATTTAAACCTATTACCCTAAAAACACATATTGGTTTTGCTTGTGCAAGATTATAAAGTATGTGTACTAGAGGTATGATAAAGTGTCGTATTGTGTGTGTGTGTGTGTGTGCGCCCGCGCGTGCGTGCTTACAAAGGTGTCTTCTGCTGCTCCACTTAAATATTTTCGATGCGCCCTCCATATATGATTTATAAATATTCTCTTAAGTAATACCTCTTCCCTCTCCCCCTCCATCTTCATCAACATGCTGTAAGGGTTTGTGTGATGATAATATAAAAACAAAGCTTTATTGCTTATGCTCTACTTGCTTTTGTGCCTCATTACGGAGTCTACTGTGTACGAGTAGATCAGCACACACACACACACACACACACACACACACACACACACACACACACACACACACACACACAGGTTAAATGATGAAAGAAATGAAGAAGAGAAGAAAAATTTTCGTTACGGAATACTTCCAGACAAAGGGGAGATAAAGAAGATAATGACAGAAGATCAGGGGATGGGGCCTCATTAAGATTGTTATACACAAATGCTGATGGATTAGCTGGTAAGGCAGTAGAATTAAAAGATAGGATTCACAACAGTAAGGCAGATATAGTAGCAATTACAGAGACTAAGTTGAGTGAGGACATAAACAGTGTCACAGTTTTTCCTAAGGGCTTCAGAATACTAAGGGTCGAAAGATCTGAGAGGACTGGTGGAGGGATAGCACTGCTCATAAGTGAGAGGATTCAAGTTGAAGAGATAAACTTGGCTATAGAAAGTGAGTTCAGGGAATTTCTTGTTGCTCGCATAAATACTGGGTCAGAGAGCATTATAATAACTGTTGTATACAACCCACCAAGGAACCAAAATAGGCTTGAAATTTATGAGGAAAGTCATATAGGTACGATTGAAGACATAACCTCAGTTGTTAACATGGCGCGGGAGAAAAAATGTAGGATTTTGATTATGGGAGACTTTAATCATAAAGAGATAGATTGGATAAATCTTGACCCACACAGTGGTGAGGACTCCTTTGGGGCAAGATTCCTAGATTGCGTACAAGGGAATTTCCTACACCAACATGTAATGGAACCAACAAGAGCCAGGGGTGGGGATGAGCCATCACTACTTGATCTGGTGTTCACAGATAATGTGTTGGATATTGAAAATATTGAGTATGAACCACCAATTGGAAAGAGTGACCACTGTGTGTTGTTGATGGAGTATATCATTGAAGACATTCTTCCTGAGAGTAGAGGCACTGAGGACATGAGGAGGAACTATCAGAAAGGAGATTACATCAAAATGAATGAGCTTTTTGCAGTTATTGACTGGAGAACCTTATTTTACAACAAATCTGTACAAGAAATGTATGACATCTTTTGTGAGAAATATGGGAAGATAGTAGATTGCTGCATACCTGTCACCAAAGTAGGTGTAATTCATGCCAGAGAGAAATGGTTCGATAATGGGTGTAAAAGAGCTAAGGAGTGGAGAGACAAATGCTGGAAAAGGTATAGGAGGAGAAAAAACATAAATGCCTGGCAAACCTACAAAAGAGCAAGAAATGACTACCTAAGTAAAAGGAGAGAGGCAGAGAAAGATTATGAGAGGGACATCACCAGGAAGGCTAAAGAAAATCCCAAGCTTTTCCACAGCTTTATCAGAGGAAAACTGAAGGTAAAAGAACAGGTTTTAAGGCTAAAGAGAGCGGATGGAAGCATCACTGAGACGGATGAAGAGATCTGCAAAGAATTGAACAAGGAGTTTCAGTCAGTATTTACAGTAGAAAATACCCCACCCCTTAAGATTGCAGTGATAGAAGCTCAAGGGCCGGTATTAGAGAACATCAACCTTACAGCCACAGAGGTATGCAAAGCGCTGATGGATTTAGATGTTCATAAAGCTACAGGTCCTGATGACATATCCCCTCATGTGCTTAAAAAATGCGCAAACACAATATCAGTGGCACTAAGTATCATATTTAAGGAGTCATTGGAGTCGGGGGAGATTCCAGGATGCTGGAAACAA